>JARHVA010001328.1:2377500-2410000 GCA_037957365.1 Torreya grandis
TATGTGGACTTCAATGATACTAATTCTAAACATGAGCAATATGATCAAGATAAACATCAAGATGTACTCCTTCCTATAAATTGGGAATAAATAAAATTTAATAATGGTAAAGTTTGACAAAGTATAAAATAAATAATTCATGAGAAACCTATTGATCATACTATCATTTGAAAAAAAATGTTAGATATCAAGAATGCAAATACAACTCAATCTTCTTAGATTATTGCTCCACTGAATACAATTTTTGTGCCACCTATCACAATGGGAGAAACTCAAGGGATTAAAAATATTACCATGGTAATTATTAGTCCATCATTGGTAAAATTTCATTTGGTTATCACAAATTAATCTTTTCCTAATGTGCAATCCCTTATGCAAGATATTCAATCTTTAAAAACTAAGGTGTTACATTTGGAGCAAGGTGCTTCAAAACCTCTTCAGGTACTAGATTCTCATGTTTTATTACACACTCCATTGGCACAACAAATATAATTATGCCCTATACCTAAAAGGTTTTTTTAACCCAAATAGACACTATCACATGGAAAGGGTAATCCCAAATAACATCTCAGAGCATTTCATGGAACATGTTTGGTCTATGTCTCCAATGATATATTATTGACTAAGTTATTATTGATAAGTCTCAAGGGCTATGATTTACAATTTTTATATGATTTATCACGCCAATTTTTTAATTAAAATAATATTGTTTATATCTCCTTAGAGGAACCAATAGGATAATGCATGGAGTAGTCTCTGAAACTACATGTATTTTTGCCTTTTGATCATTATTATTACAGATTGCCTTAACTTGTATGGTGGCTTACTTGAACTCTTGGTATTATCATGTAAATTAGTTATTTAAATCATACTATTGTTTATATCAGTTATTAAATATACATAGGATACAACTCAACTCTTGTTGATAAAATTACTTAATCATGCTTGCTTTTATATCACTTTTTTCTTGATTTTCCCATTGTATTCATTATATATTTGATTTGAGTACATTTGAATATTTCATTATGAAGTGGATCTAAGCCTTCATATATTTGATTATATGTGTGTGAGTCAATTTGAACATTTCCTTGTGTGTGTTTTCTATTTTGTATGTGTGGGCATTTAAACATGTCCTTCTATGTAGATGTAAGCCTACATTATTTTATTTCATGCATTTGCAGGAACTTGAACATGTCCTTATACATGTTTTCCATTTGAGTGAAGTGACATTTGAAGATGTCACTTGTATGTGTCCTCTTGGCCTCCTATTATGTCTTTTATGTGTTGTGCATGTACTCTTTGATTGTGTGCATCATTGCCATGATAAATTTCTTGATTCTTTGCTTAGATATTGATGCCATGATGGACATCATGCATCTACCCATCCCTTTTAATTCCATGATGGATATTGTGCATTCTTCCCTAAGTAGTTCTAATCAATGCTATGTACTCATTTGATCAATTATTTGCATGCTTCATTGTCACATCACACTTATTTTGAATGATTTCTTCTATATGCATCTTACATTATTTCTATGCTCAATTTATATACATGATTATGCCATGTTATTTCCTATGATCTAGGAATTTGAATCAAGAGATGATGTTTAGTATGGTGTTAGTTTCAAAATGAAAACAAAATGAAAGAAACACACTAACTAGAATAACATCTCTAGGCCTAGACACTAGGAAGAGATTAGTTAACAAATATGAATTAAACATACAACTAAAATGTAAAATAAACCCTCTTTTACCGTAGATGCTCTAAAATGCTTGTTGTAATGGCTTGCTTGACTTGTGCTCATGAAGTCTTCATCAAAGGAGGCTTGGCTACCTCCATCTCTCCTTGGCACCTTTAGCTTGTGGAATTTCTTGGTTTGGCTTGGAATCAATTTGGCATGGTAACACTAGTCACATGAAGCCTTGTAATATATTCTACATTATAACTTTGCATAAGCATGATGATGTTGTAAGGCATCCTATTTATAGATTTTTACAAATGTCTAGAATCAACCTGAACCATCCATCTCAAGAGTGAGATGTGTGGCTAAGGATCAATCCAATTATGCAGTTAAAAGTGATAAATAGGATCACAAATATTTGGGATAAGGATCAATTAAGAGGCGTGGAGGGATTTGATGAGGCATGGGAGGTATGAATCCTGATATTTGTGGTATTTATGGCCTAGAGATGTCTTCTCAAGAAATGAGGTCACCTAATGATGCAAATATTTAATATTCATTTCCAATAATGAGATATTCAAAAATATCTATGGAATTCTTGATTAATCCTTGATTTGGATTAATTAGATCTTAAGTATGATTAAGCACTTTGTGCACAAATTACTCAAATTGATCTTAAGTATGATTAAGAATGCCTTGTTGTTCATCCAAAATTTGACTAGATTAGAATTGGAAGGTAATGTTAGATGTGTTGGATCTGTTATCCCATTTAGGATGTTACCAAAAACAAATAACAAAGGCATGTGTCTTGTGAAAGAGATTTTATAGGAAAGAGCAATCTAGAGCACTGAGGTGTAAAATTGGCATTTTAACTCAAAATGATTTGATCAAAGTTAACTAGCTCATAACTCGCATTACCCCATTTAGGGATACATTAGCCAAAATCAGCACTTGAATATGTCATTTTTAACTCATTTAATGCTTTTTAGTGTTTTTAAGCCAAATTGTGCACTTTGGGTGGAAATTGGTGAAAATCCTGGTTAGAGGTCATTGGTGGCCAAATTTAGGTGCCTACATTTCCATGTTGTCAATATTACTCAGATTTACATTTTTACATAACAATAACTTATTGCATAAATTTTTATTTTGAGTTAAGTTCTTATGCATGCTTAACAAATCATCTCAAAAGAGGGTGTAGTCACATAGGTTTATCTTAGATACTAGACTTCCTATATTAGTACACAAATGAGATTTAACAAAGATTATGCAATTGACATAGTTTAAAAATCAAAAAATACATATAAAGTCACCTTGGACAAGAGTTTCAAATTAGATAGGATATCACTACTCTAGTGTCCTTCCAATCGGTGTTGTCCAAATTCCTAAAAAATAATCATTTCTATAATTTATTAGAAACTTAGTTTAGCTAGAACAATAATTAATAGTTTCAAAATCTCAGTTCCTAGAATTACTTAGTTTATCTCATATTTGATCAGTATGGGGGAAATCATGCATGGTATGTCATTCCATGTTCGTACATATGTTTACTCAGAATCATAATTATTTTACTCTATCTAAGAATCTCTATTCACCATATATTATTTGGGGGAATTTATGTGGCATGTTGTTTCCTCTTTATATAGTTTTTTGAACTAGTCTTACAGATGGAATGGAAAATTCATGTCATTCTCCATGTTGTCTACACCATTATAGATTATAACTAGTACTTTCACCATTTTTATTCCATTTTTACACCATAATTGGACCTTATTCCATGTTTAGTGGTTGTTTAACTATTTATGCCAATTTTTGTACCTAAAATTTCTATTGGAATTTATACATGGATTCCAAATTTACTTTGGTAACTTAGGTATGGAATGATGGAGTCAAACACATATTGATTTCTTAAGAACACTCACCAATCTATGATTATTGAGGCATGCATAGTCCAATCTAGGCTATTCAACATCAATAAACACTCTAAGGGTATAACCCGCTACAATCACTAGGTTTTACATCATGAAAGCACAAGGGTTCACATACCCAATTAGGTTTATTCATTCTTTGTCACTCTCTAGTTCATTTTATTTCACTTTTTGATATTAATCTTAAGTATATATTTATATTACATATGTTTCATTTTAAGATTTTGCATGGATCACAATTCAATGTTGTGGCCTACATCTAGGACTCCTTTTCATAGGTAAGTTCATGTACACACTCTTTTTTCTACTCTATTACTTTCACTTAGATGTATTAATATAATAATATGGGGGAAAATGTAGACACATAAATTTAAATTTATGCTAAAACTGTGAATTTTTCTACCACTCTTTTACACACTTATCTCTAAACCTATATCATGGCCATTTCTTTTTATCACTTTTGACCAACTTTCACACTCCTCTAAGATGATAAATGACCATCCAATGTAATCATCCTATTATTATCAACCTTAGAAATATTTTAGGCCTTGACAAACACTTAACATTATCAAATCACCCAATAGATAAGAATGCCTTAACATACTATAACACACCACTATAGTGTCCTTACCCCTCTCATGTTTTCCCACCAAGTAATGATTAATTTGTAAAATCAAAAGCTATAGAAAGGTTGATTTATGTATCTAATGAGCCTCATTTGAAATAAAATATAAGATATGACTATATAAACCCTTTTAAACCCATTTTTTAAGGGAGGGGGATTTCACATCAAAAAACACCATAATTATAATTACACATTGAGATCAAAGTACTTATTTCTCCCAATACTAATTATACACAACCCTAGTAGCCTAGAGATCATGTTTGTATGCATATTGCATGTCGTAATTCATGGTTAAATAACTTAATCACATGAATATTTTAGCAACATATATCATATGTCACTATTTATTCACACACCACCATAGCATGGGATAACTACATGAAGTTTGATCCCTCTTCAGAGTATTGGTATGTAGGTAGTGTTTAGCATATGGGGTGTTTAAGTCTCACCTAGCTTCAATCACTAATCCCTTTTTCCACAATTATTTTCATTATTATTCACATGTTAAGGAACTAAGGTTTTTAAAGAAAATTATTCATATAGTGGTCTCCATAAGTGATTGCAATCTCCTGCACTAAATACAGGCTCTACAGATGAAGACACAAAGAAATCATAAACCTTGATTTCCTCATTGTTAGCGGATATGAGTGTCACCCATATAGTTTTATTCTAGTGTCCTACTTCCATAATTTTTATTTATGCCCAAATCCAACACCTGATTCTTGATTCTAGTAATTAGATCTCCCCACATAATAAGTTTCAACTTCTGATTCCACCTGCAGACACAATTTCCATCTAAGTCTTTGTTTTCTTGTTATGCTTTGGTTTTTTTTGTAGGTTGAAAAAATATAGTAGTTCTAATTAGATAATTTATCTTTTAAAATATTATTCATATAATTTTTTATAGTAGTGTTCTAACTTAGGGGTTTATATCAATTCCTTATTTGATAGAATATAAACATGTCTAAGTAGATATATCAACGAACCTCTTAGTTTGTGATCACAACAAGTACTAAGATACATAATGTAAATCATGAATATGCCTATAAGTTAATATTATAAGATTAAAAAATAATCAAACACACATAAAATAGCATTTAATTTCAATAAAAATATGGTCTAAGGAGATTGCATATAATGGGTATGCTCAAATCTGCATACTCTAAAGTAAATGACATATTCCAATGTCTATATAGTAAAATAAGGAAATACCCAATGGCATAGGGGTTGAAAAAAGGAACATATTCAAATTTTCCACAATCAAGATAATAGAAATTAATAAATATACTCAAGGAATTGGAAATAAAAAAAATGAAGTATAAGCAACCATCATGAGCATAATATACTAGTCCATGTATATATGTGTTAAAAAAATGTTATATAATATAGAATATCATGTACACTTTGAAATATATAATCACAGATATAGAAATCTAAGCATTAGTATATAATCTCAAACATGATAATGTATAAATGATCATAAAATATATGTAACTTATATCAATTGCGAACAAGGAAAGCATATGCCCCCAATGTAGTGAATTATGTAGGTAGAGGAGAAGTCCAAAATTTGTATGTGCATGTATCTATTGTATGCATGTATCACACTCAAATATGCATGAAACATATATGTTTATAGAAAGGAAAATGATATGATATCTACTAGAATGAAGCAAACAACATGTGTAACAACTATACAAGTATGAGCATGCTAAATATTTTTGTATTTTGTGGTTATTTGAATGTTTTTATATTTTATTGAAATATTTGAACATTTTTGTATTTTATTGGAATATTTTTTTTTTGGTATTTTTTAAATTTTAGATGATTTTTTGTTAATTTAGGTTTGATCAATTGAATCATTTGTGTCATGATTAGAAATGTTTAGGTGAAATAGGTGCATAACATGCTCTTATTCTCAATTTTCTTACTTAGTAGAAGAATAATCACCAACATGTGGTATGTGAACCAATCTTCCATTGTGGGATAATGAGATACCTTGTTTATTTGAGACAATTTTATCATCCATTTGATATAACCAAAATGTTCCCTATGTAAATTAATGTTGAGATGTATGGATAATAACCCAAAATTTCATTTGAACAACACCTAGACTAAGATAAATTGGTAGTATGATGTAGCTTAAGGAGTCTTTCTACTATTATTTATGATGTAATCCTTTTAGATTAAATCTTAATTTCGATATATGAATTATATTATAATAGTTTTATTTTTCCATAGGATCAACATGATTATGCCAAAAGTAAGCACCACCAATGAATTATGTGATTGTTAAATATTTTTGGTTTGGATGCCTTTTTATTTATGGAATTAGAATTGGTTTAGTGGAATGATCATCTTGTATTGGTCCTATATTGAGTAAATTTTTCAAAAGTTTCATATAAAGGTTTGGAATGCCAGATATATTTTTTTAATCCAAAATTGGTAATTTGGATTCATTATGTACATTTGGAACAAAATTGTTATACTTGGTTAGAGAGATATTTAATTGTTTATTATTCTTAAGTATATACCAAAAATACCTATGTATATCCATATATAGGTGGCCAAATGATGTTTACTACATATGTAATCTCTTTGCTTTAATGGATAAAGAAGACCTATACTAAAAATGAATTATAATTGGATTGGGTTCTATTTAATGCCTTTGAAAGAGTCCATTTCAAGCAGGGATACATTGTCAATATTGTGAACTTTATGGTTTTTTTATACAATGTAATTATTGTGAAAATTTCTCTATTTTTTTAGCATTTTTATCCAAGGTAGACTAATAAGGTTACACATTCTATAATTAAAGGACCTCTCAAATATTCATGTTATGGTTACTTCAAATAAAGAAAACAAATATAATTTTTCTACACACAAATTCTACTAGTTGCATTCACCTTAAATATGATTTATGTCTTAGAAAAAAAACATATTTTTAAAATATTTAGAAAATGAATTTGTCCATCTCATGAACATTCCATTGAGGATTACATGGGCCCCCATTTGAGTACAATAGAAATAAAAATATATATTTGATATAAATTTTGGCCCAACCAAACAACACAAAACATAGTGCATAACGAAAGAAAAATTTAAAACTTGAGTTTCAAAAGATTATAAAAAAACCATTCAAGTCCTTGTAGCAATAACTACCAATAGCTTGACACACACACCAAATAATATAAAGGGATCCTTTAAGATATAACTCTATAAAATTTGTTGAGATAGGTGCTTGGAGGAAAGAAATCACACAAAATTTGTGTCAGATCCATCACTTTGATCTCCCCTAGATCATTTTCATTGATGAGAATGTATATTCCTAGGGCATCCTCCAAATAATTGTCTTTGGAAGAATGCATGCTATTTAAAACTATTTTTTTCATAACAAACGACTTGAGAAGGGGCATATTAAGCCACAAAAGGTAATCAGATCCCATAATTCTATATACAATATTTATGAATTATATAATAACTTAATCTTGTACACTTGGTAAAACTTATACCTTGGTTGTTCCTCTCAGTTTTAGACCTTTCCCACTTCCACAAGTCTTGCATCTACTCTCTCTTATACTCTTTAGCCTATATCTTAGTTTGAACAATCATATGTTGATGACCTAGGCCTTCTATCTTTCCTAGAATGCTTAAAACATGCTTATCTTATGTCTCTACTAGTTTTGAGCTTGTGCACATTTTCCTATGTTAATTCACGTGTCATGTTCTGACACAAGTGTCCATTGCCATAAAGTCATATAATTTTTAAATGAAACATATCCTAATGGTTGTCCTAAGTTCTAGTTTGTGATATATTATCTAGATAGGAGTGTTATATATAAATGATTACTCTTCATTCTAAACTCACCTAGCAAGACCTAACATTTCATACCAAAGATCATTCAATTGAGAAAAGTTTTATTATTTTATCTTATTCCCATATTTGTAATAGGAATAACATACCTACAGGTATAAATTATTGAAAGAGTATCCCAAGATCCTGATTTGTCAAGTTTCATGTTAGGTCACTATTGTACTTGCTTTCCATATATTACACCCTTGTGCACACACAATCCAACAAATTAGGGGAAACCTACATCAGTTTGATCTCCTCTTGGAAACATTGGGGGTCTTTGGATTTAATTCAACATCATAATCCCACTAACCCATTTTTACCAGGGTCACTATGAAGATGAATAACTAGGGTTTGATCATCTGACCATGAGCAAAATTCATTAACCCATATCTAAATACAATAATGAAGGTGACAATGAACCCAAAAACATATAAGTGGTCACATATAGTTTCAAAAGATATTTTTTACTGGACACCTATGTTTGATCAAGACACTAACATTGATAAAATTGTCCTAGGCTGATGCAAGTATCCGTGGCTATAGAGGCACTTAATCTAGAATCTGGTGACTATTCTAGAATTTTCTTCCAGACTGCTTCTTACCTATTCCATATACAGATCTATATTAGCATTATAATTAGCTAAGTATCTTATGTCTTTGTCATTACAATATATAATATATTTATACTTTCCATTTTTAGCATATCTTAGCATAATAAATTTAGTATATGTTATATATGAGTTTTACAACTAATTGGCATGATATAGATATATTTATTACCCTTATGCATATTATTTTCTATATTACTAACCCTAACTATCATAAATAAGATGTTTATCAAAATGTAGGGTTAAACATTTGGTGAACCCAACCTATCTATCTTTGGTGCAAACCCTAGTTGGCCTAAGGTCTCATGTTTTCATATTTTTAATGTAGTAATTATTCAGTTTTGATTTTTATTATCATGATCTATTACTCATTATTTTTATGTCTTTTTTATCACATTCTCATATCAATTTTTAGAACATTTAAAATTGGATACAAAGGATCATTTTTCTCCTCCTAACCCTAAGGAGGGCAATATCTCTCATCCCTCTAACTAGGTTTAGGTATCACTTATCAATGGGGTAAGGTGGCATATCTTATAGTTTCAAATGAAGACTATAAATCTAAAATACCTAGGATTTGTGCTTATGAATCCCTAAAATATCAAATCACCTATATGATCAAGCTAATAAAAGAATTACAAAATGAGATCACATACCTATAGAATCCAAGACATGATAGTGTTAATCATGTTTTTTCATCCCTATCTACCAATGTTGTGTTGAACAATGTTTATTATCTAAATTAAAAGCTACAACAAAACACATAAAAAAAGTGATCCAAATATTATACCAAAGGGTACTGAGAGACCAAGTGAAATCCTAAAATAAATTATTCAAGACAAAGTGATCAAATTATGTCCTATACATCATATACATATCATAAAATACATGGGCATCATACACATCATTGTTTTGTGTTGAATAACCAAATACAAATTCATAAACATAGTGTTGATCCTATCATTGATCATTAATCATGAAAACCACTCACATTCTAAGTATCTCTCCTAAAGCACAAGTTCAAAAACAACAAATATGGGCACCAAAATATAATTGAGAGTAAGAGAAAGGCAAAAAAGAACAAAAAATAGAGAAAATACCATTACAAAAGATTTCAAAAATTCTAATGATAAATAATTTCCAAAGGAACCAATGATCTTAAAACCACCAAAAGATAAACCATGTCGAGCTCCCTTTGTTGGTCAACACTGAAAAACAAGAGGGAACAACTCCAAATTATTATGACAATGGTGATATTATTTCTAATATAGAAGAAAATAAAGATAAAATCAAGGCCAACCATGTAGCTTAGGATGTTCATAAGGTATTAAAATCTAAGGTGCACATGAATACAAATAATGGCATGCCAAAAAGGTCATAACCACAATATGGCATGGTTCCTTATTCATATATAAATGTTCAAAATGTTATATTACAATTTGAAGAACAAATTAACAAGTTAATTATTTCGTATACTAATGAAATAGAAGATTGGTATGATCTTAATGATACTGATTACACAACATATGAGTATGACCCCCAAGATATAGGGCCTCCAAAAAGACATCCACTTTATTATACCCTTAGGTTATAGTAAAAATTTTATCCATAAATGATCATGATACTTCCAGGTTATAACATTCTATGGTCACTTTGCATTATCATGTTTGAGCTAATACGTACTTACACGTGTCTTTATCAATGCTTATATAATATACAGTGTACTTGATATGATATGTATTTGATTTTTTTTCCTAACACATCTGATCCATGGGATACTATGATATGTTTATGTTAGTTGTTTATGCTTTCATTCATGCACTTGCTTGAGTGTCTTTCCTTGTTATTGTCTTATTTGTTAAGCATTTAAATATGCTTCATTATTTGTGGCCTCCATGCCTTTATTTTCTTCTTCAATAGTTGATATGTCATTTATTTTTGTTTGAATATTTTAATATGTATTTATTTATTTTTTGGGCATTTTAATAATTCATGTTCATTAGATTGTGTGCAGTTTTAATATTCCCCTTATTTGCGGTCTCCTTGGAGCATTATCTTTTGATTTGATTTTGAGTGCTCTTGTGTGTGTGGTTGATTTCTTGTTAATATTGTATTGTTACTATCTATATGTTTACATGAATTTTATCATGAATATTATGCCTTGATGTGATCACATTATGGTGCTTCAATGATAAATTTACCTAGACATGTTCTTCTATATGCTACATCATTCATTCACAATTATATGGTTATCTTATCCTTTTGAGGTGAGGTAACTAGTAGTTTATAGCTCCCCTCACCTAAAATGGGGGAATATTAGTTGGGTAATGTCATAGAGGCATGGCTTCCACATATTCACAATTTCAAATTTCGTGCGAGCATGTTTTTAAAACATACTCTGCATAATTATTCAATGTTCAACATACCCAAATTACAGTGGATGTATGTTTTGTGAAACATGTCCTCTACATTGGAAATTATATAATTTTTCATATTTATCCATAGATAGTGGGGGCATGATATGGTAACATGTAACCCAAACTTTTTCAAATTTGTGATTTGGCAAAAACAAATAGTTAGATGATTCATATACACATTTGTGGCAAAATGCTATACATTAGTACCATTTGTATGCATCATTTCAGCATGAGACATATATAAGGTGTACATTTTATGAAATGTGTACCTAATATTTAAAAATTAAAAATATTTCATATTTCAAAACTCTTCTATTGTCTCTCATCACCCATTAGGATAGACTTTTATGGATTCTATTGAGCCAATCTATTTTAGTTTTTGGGTCACTTTTGGTATGGTCAAGGTGATTACATCACTCAATATTGCCAAGTTTATAGGTTGGATTTGATTAAACCACATAGCCTAAATAAATATATAGTATGTGTTGAATTTATTCACTCATGCTCACTAGGTTATAAGTACGATTGGGTTACACAGTTGAGCTAATCTCAATTGTTGGGTGGCAACTCACCTCTCTCTCTCAAAGGTTGGGGGCATGTGTCCTCTAATATTTTTATATATATAAACTTTATATATTTATATATTTGTCATAATACAAATTTTAGTCATTCATAATGATATATTTTTTCAAATCACATTGTTAATAGGCAAGGCAATTGCATTAATATATAGGTGTACTCCTAAACCTTGTTCTTTCAATTTCAATCATTTCAAATGTCTATATAGAAAAAATAAATAAATATTCAGTGGCACAGGGGATGAAAACAATGAATATATTCAAATATTATACAATAAATACAATATCAAAAAATAAATACACTCAAAGAAGTGGCAATGTGAAAAAATGAATTGTAAGCAACCAACATGAACATAACATACTAGTCCTTGCATATATGTATTTTAAAAAGTTATGTAATATAGAATATCAAGTCCACTTTGAAATATATAAGCATGGATATATACATGTGTAATCACTAGTATATAATATCAAACGTTATAATGTATAAATGATAATAAAGGATATGTAACTTGTATCAATCATGATCAAGGAAAATAGATGCCCCTAACATATTGCATTATGTAGTAAGAGGAGAAGTCTAACATATGTATGTGCATGTATCTATTGCATGCCTGTATCACACTTAAGTATGCGTGAAAAATATATGTTTATAGAAATGAAAATGATAAACTATCTACTAACATGAAGTAAACAACATATGTGTAACAACTATACAAGTATGGTCATGCTAAGTATTTTTTGTATTTTATGGTTATTTGAATGTTTTTATATTTTATTGGAATATTTGAACATTTTTGTATTTTATTGGAATATTTGATTTTTTTGTTATTTTTTAAATTTGATATGATTTTTTGTTATTTTAGGTTTGATCAATTAAATCATTTATGTCATGATTGGAAAGTTTTAGGTGAAAAAGGTGAATAACATGTTCTTCTTGATTTTCTTTCTTAGTAGAAGAACAATCACCATCATGTGGTGTGTGAACCAAACTCCCATTGTGGGAAAATGAGATACCTTGTTTATTTTAGCTAATTTTATATTCCATTTGATATAACCAAAATTTTCACTATATCAATGAATGTTGAGATGTATGGAGCATAACCCAAACATTCATTTGAACAATAGGTGGACCACGAGCAATTGGTAGTATGTTGTAGCCTAAGGAGTCTTTATAACATCATTTATGATGTAATACTTTTATATTATAGCTAAGTTATGATAAACACATCACATTAAAATAGTTTTATTTTTTTATAGGATCAACATGATTATGCCAAAAGTAAGCACCACCCATGAATTATGTGATTGTTAAATCATTTCAGTGTGGATGTTTTTTGCTTTATGGAATTGGAATTGGTTTTTTGGAATGGTCATCTTGTATTGGTCCCATATTGATAAAGTTGTTCAAATGTGTCATATAAAGGATTGGAATTCTGCATTTTGTTTTTTAATCCACAATTGGTAATTTGGCTTCATTATGTACATTTGGAACAAAATCGTTATACTTAGTTGGAGAGATATTTAATTATTTGTTATTATTAAGTAGATAAAAAAATACCTATGGATATCCATATAAATGTGGATAAATGATGTGTATTGCTTATGTAATCTCTTTCCTTTAATGGATAAATAATACCTCTACTAAAACTAGATTGTAATTCCAAATCTGAAGGTTTATATGCTAAGGAATATGATGCACTCTTAAAATATAATAGCATAATATTGAATAGATTCATCATCAAGTTTCTTGTGTGTAAATGTTATAATGTATGTTTTATAACTTATGTGTATTCAAATATAAGAAGAAAATATATTATAATTGTGTGAATGTAGTTAAGGAACCATTTGGTAATCTATAAAACCAATCCCAAGCCTCTTGTGTGAGACTTCTATGAAATTCTCATAATAATAATCATTCATCTTTATCCCAATGATCAAAATAATTTACATATTAAATTATATGGATAAAGGGGTCTCCACGACCCATAAAAAGAAGTAATGTTGGCATTGTAAAAATTTGTGGATAAGGATATTGAAATACATATTTTACAAGAGATTGACTGTTTATAATTTTATTATTGGTATTAGTATTGTAATATAACATTTTCATTTGGAGAAGATACACATGCCTTTGGAGTTCACCTATAGTACTCATCATAGACATGAGATAACTAGTAGGAATGGTGGGTGTTTGCAAATATGTAACCATTCGTTACAATTTACCATTTATTTGGAAACTAGGAACAATGGAGTTATCATCATTATGAATAATTTGTGTAAGATTAGACTTAATAAATTTAGTAACCTTTGATAATGAAACTTCAATTAGAAGTTTTGGATATTTTGGTAATGGTATATCCCTTTGAAATGTAGGAAGCTTTGATAATGGTATAACTATTATAATTTGAGGGATATTTGGTAATGGTACATTTTATAGACTTTTAGAAACCTTTGGTAATGATATATATTTTTAAAATTGAATGACATTTGGTAATGATACAAAGAATTTTAAGAACCTTTGGTAAAGATATATAGTTTTGAATTTGAAAGACCTTTGGTAATCATACATTGGATTATTATACAAAGGTTCAAGGGATGACATATCATTTTGGTTAAATGTAAGTTATTGGCATGGATCCAAATGACTCAAAAATGTTTGAAATTTATCAGGCATAATATCACTTGGGATATTTGATTGACACAAGTGCTCATTCAATATGTTCTTGTGGACATTTGACGTACACAAAAGATTTTAAAATAGAAATGTGTTGGTGTCTTTTGTAGTTATTCCATAATATCATAATGCTTATCATTAGTAGAAGAAATTAGCTTAAATTATTGAGGTAGAGGTCTTTGAATTGGATTTTTAGAGGAATAAGGTATAGGACCTTGGATGGTAACCTTAAAATATCAAGTTATGATTGCACAACCTTGAGTAGGTGAAGGGTTATCATAATTAAAGTAAGGTTGGTGAAGGCTTGATGGTAACTCTCAATTGTTGACTAGCATTAAGACTATTTCAAGCCAAAGGAAGATTACAGCATATGGGGGTGGAGGTCCTAAAATGGATGATGAAGTTCATCAGTTATTTTTGGATGTTGACATTGGATTGAATTTAATGGTGGATATATGTCCACTAGTAATGCAACCTACAACATTACCATAGTCGTAGGGGATATTATTGTATCTAACCTAATTAAAATGTGTATCTTGACCTGGATTCTAGTTGATTTGTTATTGATGATGATTTGGACTCTGATTATGATTGTTAGGAGGCATATTCTAGTTCTAGTGGTTAGCTTGATGTTGTTATGATTTTGATTATTATTGGAGTTATTTTGTATAAAATGGTTTTCATAGATACCCAAATTTTGATTAGTTGTTATGGTCATGTTATCCAACTCAATTTTACCATTTTCTATCAAATCTTGGATGAGATGATGAAGTTGTATGCATTTTTGAATAGAACAACCTTAAACCTAATGATAGTCACATAAATCATTCTCCTTATACCAAGCAAGCTTAGGTTGTCCTTCTAGGAATGGTTTTGACATCAACCAAATGATTGTGTTAGCTAAAACTAAATTTTAGAAGACTATTTAAATAGGCTCGTCAAGATTTCTAAAAATAATATTATGATAATGACCCCTTTTTGGTGGTTGTATTTGTAAAGTGAGAGGTTGAGCATGTGTGTTTGCTTGAGTAAGTGGTGGTTTTATTATTTTCACATGTTTAGATTAGCTACCCCATCTCATAAAACATTTTTCATCTTGTTGAATGGATTAAGCTTAACCAAGGTACTTGAAATTTCTTGTCTACGATCTTGTGTTTAAGATTTATTATGAACTTAGTTTTGAGAGAATATCTTGATTACCTTTTATTGATGAGGGGATTGATCAATCTGTAATCCCTTGGAAATTATATCTTAAAATGTGTTATCACAATGAAGTTTGAGATTATAAGTGATGTATAATCGTAGATTGGCAGTAAAGATTGTAGCCAATTATTTATCTGAAAGATTGTGTGTGAATCAAATAGCTAATGCACACAACCATTGAAAATAGTGGGCAAAACTCTCTCCTCATTTTTTATTAGCATGGTAAAAATAAACCATGGTTACTTCATGTTCTACATTGTAATAAAAATGTTTAACAAATTTCACTAACAAGTCTTCAAAGTTATCAATGGAGTTATTAGGTAGACTAAGAAACCACTCTAAGGCTTGCCCAACCAACTTGCAAGGAAATAAGCAAAGTGGGTACACACTTATTTATATAAACTTTTAACATGAGATGAAGAACTCTTTTAGATGCTCTTTTATATCACCTTTCCTTTTGTATTTATCAAAATTTAAAATCTCAAAATGATGTAGGAAGAGTAATTAAAGATAACTCATATCAAAGGGATAAGAGCATGTCATTTAGTTTAAATTTCTTATTCTAATTTATTTCTTGAATGGATAAAAATGCATCTTTAACCTCGTGTAAATCCTAAAAAGTGGGACCAAAGTGAGAAGGAGTGGTTACCTTTTGTTGGGTATTCAAAGGTAAATTACCTTAACCTAGTTAAAGAGGTGCTATAGAATATTGGGTAATTTGTACATAATTTGTTCTAATAGGAATATTTACTCTTTGATTAGAGTTCTATTGTTGATATGGGACTTGTTGTTGGTAAGGCACTTGTTATTGGGTGTGGCATTGATTTGGAGTGAACTAAGGCTTGAATGGATGAATGATTTAATGGGTATTAAACATGACTTTTAGGATTGGAGGATAATCTATTATTGATTCATATGGATATGTTGTTCAAGAGGAATCCATTGTTTACTTGAAGGGGTACCTTGTTATTTTGAAGAGGAACCATGTTGCATAAAAGTGGAAATTGGTTGACTAATAGAAACATGTTTTTGAGTAGACAACATTTGTTGAGGATTGGTCGACACTTATTGTATGGAGTGTTAGTCACCACCTATTGAGGTGGAGTATTGGTTGTCACTTGTTGAGGTTTAGAATTTATTACGACATATTAATTTGGATTATTGGTTACCACATGTTGAGGTGGGGTATTGGTTGCCACTTATTGAGGTGGGGTATTGGTTGCCACTTATTAAGGTGGGGTGTTTACAATTGTCTATTATGGTTCAATCATGATTGCATATTATTTCTATGAAGTGCTTGGAATGTTGGAAAAAAATGTTATTGATAAAATAGAAGAATATTTTATTGTGATTTGGATGGTAATTTATGTGGGTTGAAATATACTAGTTAATATATATCCACCACAAGCTAGGAAGAATATATAGGGTGATTTGAATCAGGATTAGTTACTGGATTAATTTCATATATAGGTGTGTTAAACAAATCCAAAAATAGTTTCATGTCATAAAATGGATCTAGGTTAAACACGGGATAGGTTAATTACAATGGCTACTCAGTTGAAGGATTTATCTCTATTAGTGATGCATTTTGAATGTCTAAGGCATTTAGGGAGTTAATAAGAGTATCTAAAACCTTACTAGCCTATTGTATTTGAGAAGTAATAAATTAGTTTTGGGAAGATGGGCCAACAATTTGACTCTTTCCTTTTTTAGACACTAAAAGAGCTTGATTATAAGCTGGTATAAAAGTTTGATCTTGACTATAATTTTCCAAATTGTCTAGTAATGTAGGAGGTATCTCTTTAGGAGTTCTAACCAAATAGCATAAATCCTCTATGATAAATCTAGGGGAAAATTTTCACCCATCTCTAATAATTGAACAATATTTTGATCCTTGTTATAAAAGAGTTTTCATGTAAACTAATCCTATCTATATTCTATATTAAATGGCATATCCATGATATATTATTGATTTTGTTTGAGATTAGCACTAGATGGTACACTTTGGAGGTGATGTTGCCATTTCCTAAGCTCTACATAAGAGGTTATAGTGTTAAGGTATTGTTGATTGGTCTCATCTTTATCATATTGGTTATATCCATATGGGTTGTATATTACTTCTTCATCAAAGGAGGGGTTATAAATAGCCCCACTACTTTATACTTAGGCATGTTTAGGTTTATGATCTTCATTTTGAAATAGATTTAGGTACCTTTAAACTTGTCTTGATTTGGTTCATGACCTTACTTGGAATGGTATTTGATAATGTTTGAAGTAACATGTCTTGCTTATGTCATAATCAAATTGGAATGTATCAATTAAAGGTACATCAATGTAAATAGATAAAAAAAACAAGGATATGGTTGATTGAACATGTTTCTAAAAGGTGCACACAACTCTTAAGTATAATGGTTTCAAAAACAAGAGTTAAATGTTAGATTCTAAAAAGTGTTTGAACTTAGTCTTGAATTGAAAAGTTATATCTTGGAAACTTGAATTTTGTGAATGAATAAAATAAACATGATTACTTTTGGGAAATTTAGGAACTTAAATGGTGTGAATTTTTGAACGAAGATGGCTTTAGACAATATTCAATCAAAATTGAAATAGGCTTTGACCTTTGAATTTTTAAAAATAGAGTTAACTTCAAGACTTAAAGGTTTAACTTTGACATGAGAAGGTTGATTAAAATGATAATTTGGATTTGAACTTATAACTAGGTTTGGAATAAAATGTATGGCATAATAGTGTGGTTTAGACAAGAAGGGTAGGTATTTGGACAAAATTTGATATGGTATGAGTAATTTTTGGCCTAGATTTTTGGTAGAGTAATGTCTCTTTGTGTAAGTGTGTATAAAATATGTTTTGTCTTGGGATTTGACTTTTTCATTAGATTTAGTTTTAATTATAAATGAGGTTATGATCTAACAACCAAGCATCAAAACATAAGCATTACAAGGCAATTATAATAATTGAGATGGGTTTACATCACATTCATTTGATTCTTTGATATACTTACCTTGAGAGAATTATAAATATTTTAATTCTTTAAATAATTAATGTAGTTATTGGTGGTGTTTTTTGTCACCTTTCTCTCAAAAGATTCAAACAAGTAAGGCAATATTCTAGGGTTGTTACCTTTACACACATACATCAATGAATGTTCTATAGTAAAAGGTCATAAAGTTTTACTTATCTTTCTATATGGACTTGATATACTTTGTGGTATGTGGAAAATATGTCAATTAGATGTTGATACTTAATGATTCATTCATGAAAGGGTCTTGTCCCTTCATGACCACTTCATCAGCAGGATTTTGGTGAAGTGATACTAGAAAAATCAATCTTTGAGGGACATTTCAATCAAAGACCGATTGAGTGTAGACTCAATTTATATACCCCATCAGATAAGCTGGCTTGGTACGTATGCCAAGAGATGAAATCCTAGTCACCACATCCCAAGGACTTGTAAACAGGGGATGAACTCCACCCCACACAATCAAAAGACAAAAGTAAGGTATTGTCATTCTAATTCATGATAATCCCACGAAATTGCAACTGAAGAGCATAATAGGTAAATATTCAGGATAAAAACAAATTGATACTTTGAATTTCTAGGTCACCCAAAAGGTGAGATCATACACATAAAAAACCACACAAGACAATTACAACTTGCAAGAAGTAAAAAATTAAAAACAAGAAGGGAAAAGACTAAGTAACAGGTTTTTTTATTAAAACCCAAAATGAAATGTGTGTTTATTTTTAAGTCTAAATTTAAAATGTGAGTTATTTTAAGCCCAATTCAAAATGCATTGAAAAGAACTGTACTTTGTTTTGAGTCTTAAATCTAATTTTTGGTCAAGGTCCTACAACAAAAGTGATTAGTAGTTTTAAAAAGTGGTTTTTTGAATAACAAGGAAAATGAAAGAAAGTTTGTTTTACTCTCAATTTTTTGACACAGGGTGAAATTTCCTATTCTTAGGGTAAAACCACTATTTTATGTAAATAGATCACAAACAGAAGCTTGGAAAAACTATCGAAGAAATCAATGAAAATGCTAGAAAGGTAAAATCACCAAAACATAGTGTGAAATCATCAAATAAATTGAATAAAATGCTAAGAAGGTAAAACCAATAAAAGAAGGAATAAAGATGAATGTTAACTAGAGAAAAATCATCAAACCCTAGAGTAAAACTATTGAAACATTTGAGGAAAATGATTAGATGTGAAATTGATAATTATGACAACCTAAAAATGATTAAAAAGTTAAAAATAGAAATCAAGATCATCAATATTAAAATGAAACCACCAATTACGAGGTTGCAAACCTATCAATTGATAAGGTGAAACCATTGATTCCATCTAGAATGGAATTTACAAATTTGGGATGAAAAATGAAAATAATTTAGTCAATTTTTTAGATTAATTATTTCATTTTGAAGGATGTAAGAGGCATTAAATAGGTTTGGGATGCATGTATGTCCCACTGAGCATGCCATTATGGAGATCATGAATCCAAAAGAGGTTAGTCCAATTGTTAGTAAATGTAATCAAAACAATCTTGTGAGCATAAAATCCTAAGCCTAATGCCTAGGTATGTGAAATACTAAGCAATAGAAGAATCAACTAGAAGACAAAATACAAATTATTATACCTTCCTTAGATACCTCTTTACTTGCCGGGATAATAAGTATGTTCGTGCTTAGATTGTAGACTAGTGATCTTTAGAAAACTTGACTCCACACATGGGCAATATTTCCTCTTATCTACACTTTGTTTGACATGAGAATGTTTGAGAGATGTTAAAGATCCTTGTATAAATTGGTAAATAAAATTTTCATGAATAAGCTTTCTAAGAATACAATGTGAACTTATATGTTTATAGTCTTTTAAAATGATTGTCAACCATTGATCTAAGCTTAAGATAAATGATGGAGAATGAACCCTCATATTCATGATTGCACATATGAAGTTTGTAAGAGACCCTAATTAAGGCATTTCTGGATTGTAGAAGAGATTTGGAAGGAAAGTGAAGTCATTGGTCCTCTTGGAGTGTGTAAGAGTGGTGTAAGAGGAAGAGTATGTAAGAGGGGTGTAAGAGATTTCTTGTACTCATCCCATTTCCCATTGACTTACTCAAGTGATGTCACCAATGTGAGGCAATGAAACACTTTTACTTTTAATAAAATAGATAATTCCAAATTCATGGATTTTTCTAGTAGAGGAATGATTAGGCTAATTAATTAAGGTGATTAATTGACAATTAGAAGAATGATGCACTTTAATTTGTTAATCAAATATTCATTTAATTGCCCTAAAATAATGTTTTCAAAAGGTCAGTTTGATTTAGGATGTGTTTTGATAAAAGTAATATTATGATACGATCTATTAACCTAATTGGTGATCCATCACTGTAATTTTAGATTAACATAACTAGTGTGTAGGTAAACTAAATCTAATAATGATTTTTGATCAAATTTACGTGTAATTTTATAAAGTCACTCTAATTGCAATTTAGACATGGATGTGGTTAAAATGGAGTGTCTACATAGTCTTATTGGACTATAAATTAGTGTTTCAAGCCTAGGAGTAAATAGTGGAGAGAGCTCAAGCTTTGCAAGAATTTTTAGATGTTGTTCCTTTCAAGCTCAGTCTAGATAACCAAAAATAATGTGATGCACTTATATCTCTTGACAAGCTCTTTCATCATCTACAATGCATAAGTAATGAAAAATATTTGGGAATTGATGGGTTCCCCTATGAATTTTATAAAGATACTTGGGAGTTTATTGGGCATTTTTGCTTAGATTATACAAAGAATCACTAAAAAAATTTATTTGGGCTCCATTATTAACAAAAGAAACATACAAAAATTTGAAATTCAACGGCTTGGGCGCACTAGGCGATGTCATGGGCGCGCTGCGAGCGCTCCTAGATTTTGAACTTGCAGGTCTGTTGACAGGAGCTACTCCTTCAGATCTAGAAAATATTGGTCTGTGGACATATGGGAAATTGATTGTGGAAAATCAGGTAGGAGGGACTGACCTAGGAGGAACTGGAGGAGGGGTAAAGAAGAATATTGGGTCAGAATGTGTGAGTGATGTAAATAATGGAAATTCTTTGAGCGGATCTGACCCTCTACGTGGAACTCATGGCTCTCAATAGGGGAAGGAGATTGAAAAGGAGAAAAATAATGGTGACTTTAACAAGGATAAATCCTCAGAAGGGTCAAAGGTAGGGTATTGAGAACAAAGGATGTGGTCATCACTGTTTGGCAAGAAACCCACAGGAAAATCCCTTTTCCCGCCAGTGATTGTTAAATCTTACTGGGAGAAAGGTGAGTATGAAGTTTTTATCCCAGATCTTTTAATAGATTTTTCTGTGTCTTCCATGGATTTCACCTCAGTGGGTAAATTTCTAGGAGCAAGACCAGATCTAGAATCTCTTAAAAAAATGGTTAAAAGGAAATGGGTGATTCGAGGAGAGATAGTTATTGCACCAATGTTGAATGGTTTCTACCTGTTTACCTTCAACTGTAAAGAAGACATGAATATGGTTTTGTGTGGAGGACCATGGTCTTTTGGAAAATGTTCTCTCACTATTAAAAAATGGGAGCTAGATATGGATTTCTCAGATTCTTTTTTCTTAACAACTCCTATTTGGGCTAGACTTCCTGGACTCCCTTTAGAGTTTTGGCATGAGGACATTTTTAAAGGTATTGCCAGTTATTTTGGGGAACTTGTGCCAGTGGACAAGGCTACGGCAAATAGAACTAAACTTTAAACTACCAGGATGTATGTAAAAGTGGCAGATCTAAATCATCTCCCAGAAAAAGTGGATTTAATATCCAAGTTTGGTAAAAAAACTCAAGGAATTTTTTTTGAAGATCTGCCCAATTCTTGCTATGCTTGTAAGAAACAGGGGCATTGGGTAAAAAATTGTCCATCCAAAAGCAAAATTCATCCTAGTAGTGTTATGGATGGGAAAAAGTCCAGGTTCAGATCCATAATGAACCTGAACCTAAAGGCTCTTTACATGTGGAGGTGGGTAAAGAGCCTTATTTTGAAGACCCTAAAGGCCCACTTGTTGAAGCAGAAATAGAGATTTTTGAGAAAGAAAATTTTGAGACAGAAGGTAATGGACTGCAATCAAAAATTATAATACCTACACAAGGAATAGATGATTTGATAGATTTATCAAAGCAAATCGTACTCTACCAAAGGGTAGAGGATCGAGGGAGAGATGTTGATGGCAAAGTAGTGCTAGAGGAAGGATAAATCTTGGCTGAAGCTAGAAAAAAATTAGAGGAGAGAAATTTTCTTGTTTCTCAGTTCAGGGAGATTCAGGTTGATAATGACTTCCCTATGGATGAGTTTCCTATGAATGATAGTGGAGAAAACTTAAAGCATTTTCTAAACCAAAGGAAAAGGGCTGAAAAAAGGACCAATACTAAGGGAGTAGAAACTAGAAGTAGCAAAAAAGATTAGCAAACGAAGGTGAAACATCTGATTTCCACTCTGGATAAATCTGAAAAAAGAAATGAGTGGCTTTTAAAGGTGAAATCAGATGTTGGTTCTCCAGACAAACCTGGAAGAAGATCTGTGAAGAAAACCAGAGAGCTAGAAAGTAAGCAGAATATTGTTGATGGAAGGCAGGCAATGATTATGGATTTTAACCCTAAAAAATAGTTATTAAATCATTACTTGGAAATTAGGGGGCTGTATTTAAATTGGACATTTATGTTGTCCCAGTTTTACCTTAGGGTGTTGCTACTTTTTAGTAGGCTTCAGGAGTGCTTCTCCTAGTGTATGTCAACACTTTATCTTTTTTGATTCTATAATAGGGTTTCGGAGCCCCTTCAAAACCTGTTTTTACCTTAATCTAAAACAAAAGAAACATACAATTTATCCCCATGGTTAGTGATCCTAATATTATCACCAATTGGCACCCCATCACCCTCCTAAATGTATCATATAAAATCATTGCTAAAGCTCTTGCTAACCACCTCTAGATCCTTCTTGCCATTATCAAACCAAAACAAATGATCTTTATCATAAATAGATATATCTTATTATTTTTGGGAATAAATGGGGTAGAAACAACCTCTCATCATCAAACCATCTTTCTCAAATTAGATTTTGAAAATTCTTGTGATAAGATTGATTGGCCTCTTATCTTTTCCATGTTTCAAGCTCTTGGGTTTTTCCAAATCATTTTTTTTGGCTATCCAAACTCTATTCATTGACAGCTCAGCCTGTATCACTATCAATTGGGTCAATTCTAACACTTTTTACCTCTTCTACTCTATTCAAAAAGTTTATTCTCTTACACCAACCTTATAAGTTTTGTTTGTTGAATCTCTTGGATATATTTTGGATCATAGATCTAATCAAGGTTTCATTAGAGGCATTATTATTCCTAATATATCCTTTCAACTCATCAATGCCAATTTTATTGATGATACTTGGTTTTGCCTTGTCTGGATTTTTTTTACAAAGCTTTTAGTTTTAGCTTGTAGTGGAATAAAACCTAATGATTCAAGAAAAGTATGATTCCCATGTTAGGTTGGTTACTCCAATACATATGGAAATAGATTCATCAAATGGAACAACTAAAATTATTGGGCATTCCCTTTACCTTTGAAAGTTTCCTTATGGAGTTATGGCAGTATGTCATGAACAAAGTGGAGAAAAAGGTTGAGTATTGGGTTACCAAATCCCTCTCTTTAGTAAGGAAGTTTTAAGTGTGTAATAACATTCTAGCTACTACTCATGTCTATTTATATTCATGTTTTCCACCCTATAAATCCTCCTATGATAAGATGCAAAAAATTCTTAGAGACTTTATCTGGTATATATCCAAACAAACTCGAGTGTTCCATAGAGTTTATGGGGATGTTTTTTGTCTTCCTCGTGATAAAAGAGGTATAATGTATTTTATATTTATAGATGGAGAATTTCCCTTTGTGTTAAATGGGTTTTCAAAGATATTGAAGGTAATTAATCTTGGAAAATAATCACACATCATTATATCTCTTCTAGATCTCCTACAGTAAGTCTAGTTGGAAAAAGATTGGTTTCTACACTTTGTTGATCACTCCTCCCTAGTTAAAATTGATGGTTCATTTCTGTCTAAACTAATATATAATTATCTATTAAAACCTATTTAAAATGGTTTTGTGATGAATTTCATAGCGTTTTTTCCTTTAATGACCATAATCTCTAGTGGTCTCTTATTATGATAAATACTAGTTTCTTTCTACTAGGTTTATCTGGTATGAAAGCTTCAAGGATTTTCAAGAGAGGAATTCAAATTGTGAAGGATTTATTTTTAGATCACGATTTGGATACATGTCCATTTATAACACCTAAATTCAATTTAAGTAATTTAGACTTACCATTTATTTTTTGTATTCAAGAGTTAATGCAAGATGTCATGCTTCACAAATTGGGACTACAATCTCCATGTGCTTATTTGAAATATTTCATATGGAACTATGATACTCATTTTAAGAACCATAATAATATTTTGTGATAAATTTCATAGTTTTCTTTCCTTCAATGACCATAATCTCTAGTGGTCTCTTATTATGACAAATACTAGTTTCTTTCTACTAGAGTTGTCTGGTATGAAAGCTTTGAGGATTTTCAAGAGAGGATTTTAAATTATGGAGGATTTATTATTAATTCACGATTGGGCTCCTTGGCCATTTATAAAACCTTAATTCAATTTAAGTAATTTAGACTTACCAAAAAAAAATTATATTCAAGAGTTAATGCAAGATGTCATGCTTCACAAATTGAGATTACAATCTCCATGTGATTTTTTGAAATATTTCATATGGAACTATGGTACTCATTTTAAGAACTACTCTCTAGGCCTCTTGTATCAAGTCATGATACCCTTATCTCCAAATCTAGGTAATCTCAAAAGGCATTGGAGTCTTAATTTATCACACAAGACTTGGCTTTCACAACTCAACAAAATATGGACTGCTAAACGAGAACCCAATCTCACCCATTTTATCTAGTGTCTAGTTTATCAAGACATTTCACTTAGAGAGAATATTTAGAGCATCTTGGCTTCTCTCAACCCAAGTGTCAGGCCTATTCCAAATTAAATTCGTTAAAGCATATCTTTTGGACATGTCCCAATGCTCAATCTACTTGGCAATGGATAGATAATCTTTTTTAGCTCTTTCATCCCAAGCCTTTCTCATGGCATTTGGCCCTCTTTAGTGATTTTGTTGATTGGTAGGCATATGTAGTTATTTTATGTAATTTTTTCAAAGGTATTATTATTTTTAATTATGAAAAGCTATAAACTCTACTTTGTTTGACAATGAATAATCATCTTGTCCTTTTTCTATTAATGATGAGGTATCTATGATATCTTCCACCTTTACACAGATTCAATCCTAGGTGAAAAAGGTGGCCTTAGAACTCAGACATTTTAAGGTGTTTTTTGACCATTGGGGGAGTTATCCTTATGCTATGAGTTACATCACCCCAAATAATATACCTCAAGGTTATCCACCACTGACACCCAAAAATCAGAAAAATTGATCACTTACCCATAGTAATTTCTCCACCCCTCCTCGTTAATGGGAATTTGGAATCTATCTCCTCCTCATGGGAAATCTACCTCTCGTATGTCTCAATGGGTTTCATCTATTTATCCCAACCTTATTGATAGTCTTGTGCACTATCCCCCTAGGTGGGGCATTACTATTTCTTTTCCTCCTTCAGAAACCATGAATGGATGGATGGTTCCTGATCCTCCCTTGACTAAGTCTTCCTTTTGGAGTGCTCAACCATAGAAGGATGATCTCCACCGCCTCCTTATGGTGGGGTACCCTGTGATTAATTTCTTATGGTTTTGTATATACTTTATTTGGTATTGTGTGACTTATCATGCTTTGTCAGTGTTTCTTTATTTTTATTTAGATTTATTCCTCTATTGGAGAGTGTGACTCGTGCATTCTAACATGTTACTTTACTTTATATTTCCTCATATAAATTATTATTATTTTTGTAATAATATTTCTACTGAAACATTCTAATAGTAAAAACATTAAAACCCCATTATATAGGAGTATTACATAATGTAAGAGTTTTGACCATTTAGATTTTAAAGTATTTATAATGAGGATAATTAAGTAATAATTTTGGGTTGTACAAGCGATTCCAAGATACAATATTCTTTTTGAGCTTCAGACAGTTTTATATTATAGGTCATCAAACCAAGGTACATTCGAATTTTTAATATATAAAATTAAAATAAAATAAATATTTTATATATTTTTATTGGGCAAGCTTATCCAACACCAATAAGCTCATTAATTTTAGTTTGTCAACCAATACATTTTTTTTAATAGTTAACACTTTTTAATATGAATTTTGTGATTTGTAAAGAGTGAAAACAACGCCATTGAATAATTATCAACATAATTATTAATTAAAAAACAAATTATATAAATAGTTTAGATTAAAATGGGGGTTACTCTGCATTCATGCCTAAAATAAATAACATCTAATTAAACCTCACCATGATAAAAAAGAAATCTCAACAAATATAACTAAACTCAAAGAAGATGGCAAAAAACTAAATTTAGGATACAGTATGAGATAAGGAAGATGGTAGATCATCCTTTATATATATATATATATATATATATATATATATATATATATATATATATATATATATATATATATATATATATATATATATATATCCTCCTCCAAATAGTTGCTTGATAAAAGACCTATCTTGTGAAATAATTTTTAATTTTTTTGCTTGAAACTCTGTATTTACATGGATTAGGTGTACAGAATGTTTCTTCAGGTTACTGTCAAGGACTGAGGGGTATCCATTCCACTAAAATCACTTGGGGTATAATCCCAACCTCATCCCCTCTTATATCTCTTGGGGTTTATACCTTGGTGGATGGCAAGGCAACACCTTTTACACCATCATCCTCATTTTTGGACTAGAATTGCTTTTATTTTAGAAAAGAGAAATTTCCACAAATCTATAGAAAACTTTAAACTTCACTACAAGCTCAAATTCGTTTTCCTAAAAATCTTGAGACAAAGTGAAGGATAAATAACATCCAAAACCTTCAAAGTCTTTTATTTGATATCCCATGGAACTTGAACATGGATAAAATATTCTTCATTTAAAAAAATATATCTTAAATGAGGGAATGTAAGGCCTCATTAGAGTTTAAGTCATATTATCTATAGATTAAACAATTGAGATGCTTAAAAATATTATCAAAAGATAAAATACAATGGTTAATTGGACATGTCTAAGAGCATGTAATCCAGAAAGTCTAAAATTCAAAACAAAATTAGAATAATGAGAATTTGAAGTTAAAATATAACCAAAAAAAGTCATTGTATTCCAAACTAAAAACTATACCAAACTAAGACATAGAAGGATTAAAATGTTTGATTTTCATTCGTTTAAGAAGGAATGATTTACACAACACAGATGGATTTACCACCTAGAATTAAGAATCAATTCTAAAACTAATTCACCCAAGACATGCACCATGCCAATAATCCAAGTCTCCAAATACATTCAAGGATTAATACAAATGCATTTCATTATAGATAATAATGTTTTTTAAATATCTCGATGGACTAACATTCTTAGCACTTACTTTGCCTCCTCCCTTTATAGTAAGTGTTCCTACATTAATAATAAAATAAACATGTTTATTAATCACCTTGTAGCAATGTTTGGAAAAAATTACAGAGACTAAGGGAAGAATATAATAAATAATCTTCACAATATTTCCAATTCTCCAATTCTTTGTCTTTTTTTCCAGTTAGCATTATTATTAAACAATGTTGTGTCTCCCTCAACCTTAATTTTTGAATATTAAGTTTGATTTTAAGCTTGAGACCAAAAGCGATCATATTAGTTTCCACAATATTATTATAAGCCTAGGGGATATTAATTACAAAATAAAAAATAGCATCATCCTCATTATTTATTTTAGGACCACCTACTCTAAAAATCATTAGGTTAGTTTTTTATGCCCCCATCAAAATTTAACTTTAAGAAATCCTTTTTTAGACCCTACCAAATAAATTTAGATCTCAAGTTACTAATTTTTTGAGAATAAAGAGAATTGTTTCCAAGCAGGTTGCATTTAAGAATAAGACATGTCTATCCTCACCCACAATCTTATTTTTTGGTAGAGGAAATTTTTTTCTAAAAAACATTTTTAAATATATTTTATAAATTCCTTAAGAAATGGTCTTTAAAAATGCTAAGACCTCATATAATTTCATTATTTACTTCTTTCCATAAACTCTAAGAAATTAACGAATGTGCCAATGCCCACATATTACAAATTTAATTTCCATCCCTTTCAAACCACCATTCAAAAATTCTTAAATATCATCTAAAAACTATCCAAGGTCACTTCATTTTATTGAAAAATCACATCCACAGATTCCAAGAAAATGGACAATGAATAATAATATGATGAAATATCTCCAAAGCTAAATGCCAAATAGACACATTTTAAGGGTCCTTTGATACCCAATTCTTTGTAATCTACCCCAAAAAGTTGTTTTTTTAAATTTTAAAACCATAAGCTTTTAGAATATTCACCAAGAACAAAATTTATCAGTTAGCTAAGGGGGAGCCTCTAAATTTCCAATAAACTTCAAATAGCGATGTTTGACTAAATACCCACTAGAAGATTGCCCTGCCCATTTCAAATAATCATCAAGATTAGAAATACCAAAGGGTTGAGAGAGAATAATGTTTCACAAAGAATAAATTAGTGTTGTAATCAAAATAAATGGAGCCCCAAAAAATGGATATTTTAAGACCTTTGCAATCACAACACTAATGAGTTTCTATCCAGTAGTCTTTTACAAACACACCAAAGACATTAGAAAAGTATATTTCTAAATCTTTGAAATTAATATGAAGGGAAAAAGTCTTAAATAAGACTAAGCATATCTCTATAAAAGGTTATTTTCACCATTATGAATATCCCAATAAAGAGATCGGATGAGAATAAATTTTCACTTACCCAAAAAAATCCATATGTGAAATATGTTTATCTAGTTTTGTGTAGTAAGGAATATATTTGATTCAATAGTATCCAAATATTTTATTCTACCTAATGAAAACATAATTAGGGATATCAATTAAGAAATTCCTTAGAACACACAACCCTTAAAATACACAACAAAACGCAGAAATAATAATTCTTGTCTTTATTTGATTTCAATCGAAAGGAAATACAATGAGACCATGACACAATACAATCATGATCTCAAAACCAGATGCATTTCAACATCAAATTTGTGGATCTATACTTTGTTAACTCACAGTATTTACAATCAAAACTATTAGATCTAATATTTGCTACCCAACTAAATAAGTCCTTTAACACAGGCGTAGGGGCATGCATATATATTTACAAGACCCACCTACTTACATTAATTTAATTTACCCCACTAACAAAATTAACACACCTTCATGTGTCTTTAGACACTAAATGTCAAAAATATTAAATGTCTTCACATTTCCAAAGAACAAGGACACGTTGGAACTCAACACATCACAAAATAGGTCCCATAAATTATTAAATGAATCATTATCAACTTCCATGACTTTTGGAAATAATTAGCAATAACCCTTACATAACACATCATAGTCACATAAGAAATTTTCATAAGATTCATAGGATTTCATATTCACCAATCTTCATGAAAACCTTTGTACCATGATCCTTACATCATTTTAAGAATTATTTCATGTTTTTATCATAGGTTTTCCAAATAATCCACAACTTCAACACAAAGCCTATGCAATGAATTTCAAAGTATCTTTGAAAGTCTATTATACTCATCCTTTATTTTGATGAAGAATTGAATCCATCAAGTATCATGTTACTCAAATTTTTCACAGGTTGACAACAAAATTTATAATTTTTTTGCATAACTATGCGGTAAGAGAAGATTATCACAACATTGGTTAATATATTTTTATAAACCAATTTAGACAAAGGAACATATACAAATTCTTGTAAAAATATAATTCATTAAACATTACAAGCATAAGTGTACTCTCAGGTAACACATAATTATACTAAACACAAAAATACCAAAGATGGTGTAAAATAACACAAAGAAGGCCTATGAAACATAGGATACATGCTCAAAATAATTACAAGAGAGATGTGTAAAAATAATAGTTGCATATTATAACACTAAAATAATTTCCTAAACTAACATATTTTTGGTTGATGCAAGATTACTCGTGAACATATATGCTCCTGCATCATACACCCTAGGTAAGAAAATAAACATGTGCTCCTATTTGTATGACTTCTAAGAATTATGTTAGTGGTATTCTTTGTTTTACAAATTATGATGTGCTAATCTAGGTTGTATCTTCATTTCTTTTATATCTCAACATTTCTAGTTTATCATATATTCTATATATTCCTTCTTTATTGCAGTCTCTCCAACTCACATGTCAATCACTTCTTCTATTTCTTCACATTGTCTCTTGGGAATCTAAAATATATAGTCCTCTTCTTAAAAATATTAACTTGCATTTTCACTACTCTATCTTTCATAATATGGACACAAACAAGCCACTCTAAAAATAGTCAATATATCTATACCTTCATGTAGTTATACTTTGTATGATTCTTGCAAAACTTTAGCACAACTCTGCATGGACCAATATTTTTCCATTCTAACTTTTCATATGTCATTTTTAGAACTCTCTTTTTTCTCAAATGTGCTAAGACTAAGTATCCCACATGATATTCAACTTTTCTTCTCTTTTGATCTATATGCTCCTTGTAATATGATGTATTGCTTTCTTGTAATTCTCACACTTATTTATACACTTATCACATATGTTCTACAAAATATTTTGCTTTAGCACTTCTCTTTTTCTCATTCTTCATATCTCTTAACTTTGACACTCCTTGGACTTGACCCATAAATAGTCTGAAATGGTCTTGTTTATATTTATATTCATGGAATTTTTATAAGCAAACTCAACTTGTGCTAGAACATTATCCTATGTTCATGACCTATGTTCAACTAAACATTTCAAAAGATTACCCAAACTGATATCAACTAGTTATGTTTGTCCATCTATATGTAGATAGTATGTTGAACTAAACTATAGTTTATTATTCAACATCTTCCATAATGTTCTCTAAAAATGTCTTATAAATTTCACATCTCTGTCTGATACTATATCGAAAGGTACACCATACAGTCTTATAAATTACCTTAAAAACATATTAGTAATGTTTATTTCATCATTAGTCTTCTTACATGCTAAAATGTTTTCCATCTTTGAAAATCTATCCACTATTACAAATATTGAATCATTTCCATTCTACATTCTAGGTAAACTTAAGACAAAATATGTACTTATATCCTCCCATGGTTTCTCTAGAATAGGATTTAGTTGATACAAGCTTAAATTATGACTTCTCATATTTGCAAGTTGTCAAACTCTACACTCTAGAATAATTTTTTGTATATTTATACTCATCTTTGGACAAAAATAATTTCTGCAACTTTTGCTAATCTTTTTTCATAACCAAAATGATATGTCAAACCTCCACTATTATTTTATTTGATCAAATTATCTCACATTAATATTCTTAGTATGCATAATTTCATTCCTTTGAATAACAAACCTTCCTGAATAAAATACTCTAACCATGATATTTATCTTTACTTGCTAGTTCTCTACATGAATTCCATGCTTATTTAAAACATTCATATTTTTCATTCATAAGATCAAATCCTATGACTTCCACTCTTAGTTCTTTCAACAAAAAAAATTTCTACTCAATGTATGAACAACTTTGTTAGAACTTTCACTTATTTTTTACAAAAATGGTAATTCTATAGGAAT
>JARHVA010001328.1:2417500-2585000 GCA_037957365.1 Torreya grandis
ATATTTTGCAAGGACCCCACCCACCATGTCATAAAGGCCCGTTTTAATACTGAGAACCACTCATTTAGTAGTATTAGTGTTTATGCCTCAAATAATGAACATAGGTGATCAACTTTATGACAATGAATTATTGATTCTCTACTTGATGCCCATTGAGCTATATATGGATATTTTAATATGGTATAATAATCAACTAATAATATTAGGAATCTACTAATACGATTAGCCATCGATGAAAGAGAGGCACGATTATACATATGAAATAAATTTGGCTTTCATGACCCTAATTTAGGGTGGCTCCCCACACCAAACATTTGGTACACTTAGACCAATCTTCAAGGTGGGACTGATCAGGTGCTTAAATGAATTGATTGTGTTATTATTTATACTCAACCGTACTTATCCTTTGATAACACATTTACTCCACTAATGGAAACCTTGGAAAAGTTTTCTCTATTTGACCACTTTTCAATCATATATTGTATTGATTGGAATTTTAAAAATCCTAAAATCCATAAGATCCAATTATTTATTAATACGCCCCTCTTGGATCATAGGCCCACCATGGTACACAATAAATGAGTTTGGAATCTTCTTCATAAACCTACTCAGTAGCTAGGGTGGACCAAGTGGTGGGTAGATGCTCTTAATCAGATGATAAGATTATTACATATCTATCGGAGCTAATTATCCAAGATTTGGTGAAGATCATGGATAATTTTAAGAATGGACCCATAAAAACTTACTATAAACTCTTGGAAAATCTTATATTTTAAGTATAATTCCATTGGAAAATCTTCGACAAAATCACCAAGTTGTATAAATTGACTGGAAATTTTTATCGGCTCTTTCAAGAAACTTATAAATAGCTAGAAAACCAAGAATCATTTTAAAATCAATAAATAATGGTGAAAAATCCATGTTAAACAACTTTCCCCAAACACATTCATGGGGAAAATATGCTTGAGGTGGAATAACGATTATGGTGAGTGGATACCCTATGTTTTTCAGAGTAGCTATTTTACTTTGCCCAAATGAATTATTGATTCTATACTTGATTCCCATTGAGATATATGTGTATATTTTAATATGGTATAATTATCAACTAATAATATCAGGAATCTACCTATACGATCAGCCATCGATGAAAGGGAGGCATGGTTATACATATGAAATATATCATATGAAATTGGGGGTAATCCAACCATTTCAAATAGATGCCCAAATGAATAAATCCAAGCAAGGAAGACATGGGAGATAACGTGAATAAGAATTGATACAGACCCATCCCAAAACTAAGTCCTAAGTAGGTGTGTGTGGCTCTAAAAAAAAGTCATCACCACATCAATGCCCAAACACACATTCACAAGTTTTTTGAGGTATTTTTGATCTTGTTACTAATTAAATAATCCCAAAAAAATGCAAAGATCTTATTGATCTCATTACTAAATATAAACTCTTGTGTGATAACCAAATTGTGTCTAATATTAAGGGTTTTGATATAAGAAAAAAATGGTTTTTCACATTGCGAGCAAAGGTCTAATGAAAAACATAATATGGCAACAGTTTAAATCCCTTAAAAGATAAGTAAAATAATTAAAAGTGTGAAAAAATTTGTAGATATGTATGGCTTATATTTATTACTTGGATTGTACTTCATTGTTAGCTACTTAGACGACTCCTTGACCTCCTCTTATAATTATCTCTTGCTTCACCATTCTCACGACATGTAGAACTAGTATTTATTACTTAGATTGTATTTCATTGTTGGTTGCTTAGACTCCTCCTTGGCATTCTCTCATAATTATTGCTATCTTTTTATTCCCATGACCACAAATGAATAAAAATTTAATACATTAAAGTTATATGAATTTATATTTTAGGGTTTTATGGTTCTAGGGTTTTAACCAATTTTGACGCACTTGTGTATATTTATTTTATAAGAGATATTTTGTGTTAATTAAAAAACCAATGGAGAAAGAGGTTAAAGGGTGGTAATTCTAAAGTCGAGATATTGTTTACGGTTCTTTCTTTTTAATGATTAAAGTTGTCCTCCTTTTTAACGATAAAATTTATACTTTTAAGTGATAAATTTTATGGTCATATGATTATGTATACATTGAGTACAGAGATTTGTAAGTCTCTCAAAAAACCAACTAGATAATATAATAAACTAATTACATCAAAAATTGTGACAAAAAATTAGAGTATTGTGTATAAACCAATTATGGGGCCATAGGGCAGGACAACTATAAAATGCGAGGATGACATAATTGAAAAAATATTCAAAGCATTTTCATAGTTTTAAAATTATAAACTATATAATAATGTCTGCTAAAATGTTTTAAAAATATCCATATTGCCTTTCAAATATTTTTTTATTTAAATTAACAGACCATATCAACCAGAACATAATTATTACCTTAAAAATTTCAAAATAAAATATAGTATGATCATAAAGATCTATTGTATCTATTTAGTTTGTTTTTTATGCATTGTTTAAAACAAGTATCTTGCACATCATTATTTCTTAGAGGAAATAAATTTCTTATTTTTTAAAAATAAGTATGTGGTAGACATAAACTAGATAATATAATAAATTGAGTATAGCAAAAATTGTGACACAAATTTAGAGTATAGAGTATAAACCGACTATGAGGCCATATGGCAAGATAACTATGAAAAGCGAGGATGGAAAGCAAATATCTTTAAATAAATGCTTTTCAGAGAATTTATCAATATATTTAATCATTTCATTGATTTTTACTTATTTCATGTTGATATGTTCTCAAAATATGTGAAATGGGTATTTTAAAGTTAGTCAAAAATATGGTTGAAATGATCATGAAGCTCTATTGTGTTTATTCATTTTGTTTAAAACAAGTATCTTACATGCTATTATTTCTTAGAGGAAATGAGTTTTTTGTTTGTTTAAAATAATTATGTGGAAAATAAAAACCACATAATATAATTCATTTTTTCTTTGTGCATTGTTTAAAAGAAGTATCTTACATGCCATTATTCGAGCACCTTCTATTAATCCCACAAGTGATGTGTTGGACCAATAATAAATTTTGCCTTGGCCCTTCAATATTCCAGCACCAATTAACCATTAAAAATGGGGAAATATCTTAACCATGATCCCCATATCTTTAATTTCATCTACACGACATTAAATGCTAGAAATAAATATACATTAGGTTTCAGAATTTAGGATGTGAAGTCAGTTATGTCATTAACATCTTTTAACAATGCCTAGTTTTTTAAGCTCAAAATAGGATCGAGCATAATCTATAAGTCAAAATCTGTGTCTCGAACTATAATATTATATAAAATTGAGGCTATTTGATGTATGTATATTTTTACAAAATTAACCATTTTCAAAATTAAAAAAATTACTTATAGTCTTTTGACTATAAATAGCCTCTAAAATTTTCTTTAGTGAAGATCCTACTCCACCACCTCTTTATATCTAAGTGGTGTTGTGTCCTCCCTCCATCAACACCCATTCAATGAAGCTATCTAGCTACAGATGGCTGGAATATGCCATAAAATCCAAATTTTTTATTAGTACAAAGCCCACAGTACTCAAATTTGATCTTGAATGCATTGGCTCAAAGTTGGTGATCGGATCTCCAAGGAATACTTTCACATGTTGAAATCCAAGTCCACCTCCCTACAGATGTAAGCCATTCAAGATAATGGATAGAGATACATAGATAAGCCTAAGATGGTGAAGGCTTTCACCACACATTATCAACAAGTGTTTTCATCAAAACCTTTATCCATGGAAAAATAACAAGACCTAAACCATTGCCTCTTAGTGGTTCATACTAAAGTTACCACCACCCAAAGGGTCACCTATGATAGGATCATTTTCATGGATGATTTATTTGAAGCTATGTTGTATTTGGATAATGACAAAGGCTTGAGATGTGATGGTTTCTCTTATGATTTTTATAAGAAAATATGGGCTATTGTTGTGGTTGACCTTTAATCCTAAAAGAATATTGTTTAGAATTGCATCACTAAAGGGTCCCCTACAGTCATGTGGCTTAAAAATGACTTGGTTTTCCTAATCTCCATACCCTTGTTTCCCCAGTCAAAGTGTGGGCACCTTTGTCATTAAGAGTATCTAGAAAGCCTATGAAAAAAAAAACCATGGTTGTTGTGGAATGGTTCAGGATTTAAGAATGGTCTTTTCATCAACCAATAGTCTCTATGGCGTTTGGATGTCATCAACATGTGTGTGGTGCCTCTTGTAGAAGTGCCCTAAATTCATGTGTTTAGTTTTTACCATGGAGTAAGTTGCACTATGAAAGACCTTTTCTATAAAGAGTCTTGATTTTAGATCCCCTAAAATGCTTTCCAAGATAAATTCAAACTTTATCTAGCTAATAGAAAGTCTTCTGATGAGATTATGTTAAATGTGTGATGCAGCAGAAAAATACTATTCATGCAACACTATTCCTAAGTCACTATTCACTAATGAGGTAACAAAGACTATTCATCCTAGTGAGGTATGAAAAAACTATTCTTGATTACTTAGGTGGTATGGAGCATGTTTCTATGGAGTCGCATGAAGCACATGGTGGTGGCCTACCTTGTCTAAAGAAGATGCTCTTCCTTTTTAACCTTACACATGTGACTAGCCTTTCACTATTCATCAATAGTGTTTCAAATGTGAAGGGTACCACCAAATTTGGTGATAGAGTCTTTATATTTAGAAATGATCACTCAAAGTGGAGAACATGTCATATCATTCCCTTGGACCTTTCTTATTTCTCATGTTTTCATCGATGTCAAATGTGAGATGTAGTTGTTTTATTATCTCCCTTATTCTTCCTTAAAAATCTACATATTCTTATATTTCCTTTGCTTTAGTAATTATAGGCTAGGATAGGCATGTTTGTGAGAATAGGCTTGGCTATAAGCTTGGAAGGCATCATTGGCATGTTGTCCAAGTTTATATCTTGACAGTTAATATTGGTAAAGCTTGTGTAATGTCATGCATTGATGGCATGGCCTTCTAAGTTGTAATGTGTTGTTGATTAATGAAAATTATGAATAGATTATGTGATGAAATCATGAGTTGATTATGTGTTTTGTAGATTGTATGGATTTTTGAATTTATTATGTGGTTGTATTCCACATCAACTATTATCAAAGCAAGTTTGACTCTTGCTAGGAGGAGGAAAGTATTGAGTTGAGAGAGAACGAATGTGTGTTTTATGTTTTTTAGGTATGAAAAAATCCTATCAAGTGTAGAGAGATTGTGAAGAAAGATATATTGTGAGTCTATTGAAGGTATGTAGATTGAGAACAAGAGTGGAAGATAACACTAAATAAAGAGTGGATGATGAAATTGAAGACCTAGAATAGGTTTTTAGAGTTATTACTGGAAAGACATGAAGATTGTGAGAGTGAAGAGGAAGAATAGATGGTGTGGAAGATGATGGACTCCCTATGAGAAAAAAGTGGCTGAATTTAAGAGATAGATAGCCATATGTAAGGATCAAGAGTGAAACCATGGAGAGTTACAAAAGAAGAAGATGATTGTCTTTGAAGATAACAAGGAGTTGTCATGTGAGCAACCCATGGGAGATGGATTATTTATGGAGGATGAAAATGTTATTTTTCTTAAACCAGATGAAGAAGACCCATTGTGTGATGATGGGGAAGAATGCATGAATACCCATGAGTGGAAAAATATTTCCATGGGTGACAAATTTGATGAGAGTGAAGAAGGCAACTAGCAGGAGTTGTAGAAAAGAGAAAATTGTAGATAAGATAAGTTACATGTGGTGGCGGATTTCAGAATTGTAGGGTTGAAGGAGAATGACGAGTGAAACAATGAAGATTTGCATGTTGAATAAAATTGTAGCCATGAATAGTTGCAATAGAGTGAAGTGTAGCCATGAAGAGTTGTAGATAGAGGAAGAAGGTAGCCATATGGAGTTACATGTTTCCATGGTGGAAACTTTGGATATAGAGATTGTGCAAGATATTCCATAAGAGGACATTTTGGTGGAATTTAAACCATGTTTAGTGGTTGAAAAAAATGTGTATATGAGGAGATTTAAGCCTTGGAATTGGATGGTATGGATCTTTTGAGAGTTCATTGTGGCATTAAAGAGCATGTGGATCATGCTAGCATTAGAGAGGAGTTGCATGTTTCTGTTGAAGAAAAATTGGAGATGGTTGTTGTGAAAGTATGTACAAATGATGAGATTTTAATGGATGAAGATATGATAGATGATGTAGCCATGAGATAAGATATGCAAGTGATGATGGTGTGTGATGTTGTGGATGATCCAACAAGTGGTTGGATGATGAGAGGTGGGCTAGGCCTCACATGGGTAGATAAGATGCATGATAGAGCATCTTGATGGAGGTGGTCAGTTTCAGGTGGGTTTCATCCCATGAGTGTTTGTGGTAGGTTGGAATGCATATATGAATCCATTGGAATATGGATGAGATTTCAACCAAGGAGGATGGTTTTGGGGCTAGTACATAGATGCTAGAAGTGGAGAAAGAAAAAGTATATTCTTTGGGTGCACTTAGTGTGTTGAAAAGGGATGTCATGGTCATTAATATTTGTGACCAAAAGAGTGGTTCTACCACTTAACCCATATATGTGATAAAAATATCACATTATCTACCTCAGCTGTTTGATGTAGGAGTATCCCAGGTTTCATGCAATCTAACATCACCCGAAAAAATAGTGGTGTGTTTTTCCAATTTTTTTAGAATAAATGGCAAGGATACAATCAAGGTAACTTGTAGGATCTGAGTTGATTTCAATCAGAGTAGAATAATGTAGTGAGAAAACACTAATCATGTAGCACTATTTCTAAGTCACTATTCACTGATGAGGTGGCACATATTATTCATTATAGTGAGGTGTCATAACACTATTCAAGATTATTTAGGTGGCATGGGGTGAATTTATATGAAGTCACATTAATCACATGGTGATGGCCTACCTTGTCTAAAGAATATGCTCTTCCTTTTGGACTTTGGACATGTGACTAGCCTTTCACTATTCATCAATAGTGTTTGACATGTGAATGATGGTGCCAACTTTGATGATGGAGTCTTTGTCTTCAAACAATGATCACTCTAAGTGGAGAACATGGTGTATCATTCCCTTGGACCTTTCTTCTTTGTCATGTTTTCATCCATGTGGGATGTGAAACATAGGTGTTTTATTGTCTCCCTTATTCTTAAAAATATATGTATGCTTATATTTCCTTTACTTTAGATAGGCTAGGCTAGGCTAACCGAATCTATGATAATAGGATTTTGGATAAGATTGAAGGGCCTCCTTGGCACATTGGCCAAGTTTGTATGTTGAGAGTTAAGCTTGCCAAAGCTTGTGTAATGGCATGCATTGATGGCATGACTTTATGAGTTGTAATGTGTTGTTGATTAATGAGATTTATGATGAGATTATTTGATGAAATCATTAGTTGATTATGTATTTTATAGAGTATATGGATTTTTAAATCCATTATGTGGTTCGAAGCCACATCATAGTGTCAATGGAGTTTCTTCACATGATCTCCATCAACTCTATCTGTCTTTGGTGGAAGGACTAGAAATGGTACAAAGATACTCCTTTCTAGATTTATATGGAACAAAAAGGTTATGAATGGCTCTCTCCACACTTGACTACGGTGGATAAACTCAATCAGAGGTAGAGAATCCATTCCTCCCCTTCTATATTGGAGAAACACTTCCACACTATTTGGTTGGCTTGTACTGAACCCAAAATTGTGCATATTAATTAGTGTTTGGTTTATCAAACCCTATCGATTAGCAGAAGGATGTTCCAATTAGGGAGTTTTATACCCAAATGTATTTTATGTGGCCACTTTAAAACCATAATGCACCATTTTTTGTTATTGCATGAAGGCCCAACATGCCTAGATTTAGATTGAAGACTTTTTCTATCCCCTCCACTCAATTCCCTTCAACTAGTGCCATTTTCTATTTAGAGATAATCCTAGTCCACCTCCCCATTACACCCAAGTCCTTCATGCCTTTAGAATGGAAATTTTATCCTAGATATGGAAAGAGCATAATTCAGTGTTATTTTATAAATATTTTATTGACTCTATGCAATCTACTTTTGATAAATCTACCATTATTTTTAATGTGATTCTACAGATATGAGTATAAATAAATTGGTTATGGAACTTAATTACCTACAACAACTCTTCAATCATTGGCATAAATTGCCTTATACCATTACTTACATGTCACATTCCCTACCTAAAGAAACCCCACCTTGAGGATGGGGTGGATCTCATCGTAGCCAGACTCATTACCATTCCTAGGCTTCTCATTCTTCATTCAATGTCACTCTCTCCTCTAACTCAATAGGGTGGGTGGATATATTCCCCTATAGATCAACATTTTGGCTGGGGATCTCCACCTCAACCACCTCAGTGTGATTAGGGGTGGGTCTCTTTACCTCCTTTAGCCTGACTTTGAGGAAATTTTCAATCTCAGAGTTACCAGGATGGTTCTCTTCAATAATTTGATAAAAGTTTTTTGTGGCTCAATTTAACCATTTCACACCAGGATACTTCTGAAGAAAAATATAATATTGAACAAGAGGATACTAACACTAGATGAGACCCCATTGATGACAAAAAAAGACCTTCTTATCTTTTGGTGGGGTCATACTAACAATGACCCACCCTCAATTAGTTTATTTACTACTTCTATTTAAGTTACCCCTTTTTTGATGTATTAGAGATTTTTCTAGGCTTGGCCTAATTTGTTTGCTATTTTTATGACATTGGGCCTTTTGATTCCTAGACATAGCCTAATGTGTTATTGTTGGCATGTCCTCTACTACCTCTTTTTTATAACTAGTCTTGTATGTATATATATATATATATATATATATATATATATATATATATATATATATATATATATTACTTATAATAAAATTATAAGCTTTATCTCATTAAAATAATATTCTTTCCCATAGACAAAGTGAAGGATAAACATCAAATTATTGTTCTTATAAACTTTAACACCCATTGTGAATACAGATAATTATTCCTATATGTTTTCAAATAAAGTGAAGGATAAGCATGGTCTTGAACATTTGGAGTCTCTTACATTCTACTGATATCACAAAGAAAAATCATGGAACTCTCCTCCATTGGACCCAAGTAACACTTGAATGGTTATGGATGTGAAGTGCACTTGTTGTTTATAATGAATTACCTAGCTGCTTTGCATATCAATATCCACATGGTAAAGCATGGAAAAAAATATAGACTTTTAAAGTTGAACACTGATCATGTTTTGCACATTTTTGCCATAAAATCTTAGCCACGAAAATCTCTCATAACCATTTTAATACATATATTCTACTTTATTATCACAACATATCACAACCATTTTGTCCTCTCTCTTGCAATTTCATTCCTGCAATGGCCATAACTCTAGTTAACTTCACTTCCATCATTACCATTCTTGTTACCCTCTTTAACAATGCATATTTATGTCTCTACAAATGTCCAAAGATGAATTTGATTCTCTTATTTACATCAAAATCATCTTCACTAACCTCAGTGTCTTTCCCACTCCATGGATAAATGGAATAGATTGTTACAAATCAGATGGTATAGATTGAGACAATTAAAACAACTATGTACTCGGGATTTATATAGATTCAATCCATATGAATATGGCTTAAGGGGAGGAGTCATATCTGATAGTATTTACAACCTTTCATTTCATACATCAATCTAGTTGGAGGACAATGGATTTACATGTATTCTTCCTTCTTGTATGGAAAAACTATTTTATCTTCAGGATGTGAATATAGTAGAAAATGGGTTGGGTGCGATAATTCCTCCTACCCTTTGTCTAAAATAAGTATCTTGCATGCCATTATTTCTTATATGTAATGAGTTTCTTGTTTGTTTAAAATAAGTAAGTGGTAAATACCAACCACATAATATAATTCATTTTGTTTTTTTGTGCATTGTTTAAAAGAAGTATCTTGCATGACATTATTCAAGTAGCTTCATTAATCCTATAGGTGATGTGTTGGACCAACATTAAATTTTACCTTGGCCCTTCAATATGCCATCACTAATTCACTAAAAAATGGGGCATGATTTCAACCTCAATTCCCATAGATTTAATTCCATTTACACTGCATTAAATGATAGAAATATTATATACATTAGGTGTGAGAATTTGGGATTTGAAGTCCTTTATATCATTAACCTGTTTTAACACTACTTGGTTTTTAAGCTTTGAAGTCTTGAAGACATAGCAATTTCAACTTACAAGTTTGTAATTATAGTTTTAGTTATTTATATTATTTTTTAGTCATTAAAACCATATAGAAGGAAGAGCATGTTTGTTTTACTCTGTTTTATAAATGTGTTAAAGACCACTTGTGACTAAGGACATAATGTGCTTAAGGTAATAATTATATTTTGGTTGGCATAGTTTGTTAATTGAAATAAAAATATATTTGAAAGGCTAGTATTGATTATGGATATGGTTAAGACATTTGAAAGATAGTGTTTTGAGAAAATATCGTAATTTTTTTTTTAGGGAACTTATCATTATATTCATTCATTTTAAGACAAATGACTATGATACACACAACTGATCTCAATCTTTAGAACATAAGAAACACAAATCCATACCTTGCGATTTCAATCATAAGGAAACCAACTTATAAATTGTCTGCACTTTTGTTTTTAACCTCTCATCCCAATATTTTGACTACTAGAGCTTCGCTTCTACCAATAGTTGACATCAATGATTATAAAAATCAAGAAATTATTAGTAAATGTCTTTAAATTTTTTTTTCCAAGGAACTTATTATTATATTTATTCATTTCAAGACAAATAATTGTGTATGTAAACAACTTCTCTCAATATTTCGAATAAAAGAAACACAAATACATACCTTGTAGTTACAATCATAAGGAAACCAACTTAGAAATTGTCTACACCTTTGTTTTCAACCTTTTATCCCAGTCTGATGACTACCAAAGCTTTGCTTCCACCAATAACTTGCATAAATGACAAGAAAATTTGAGAAATTGTCACATATGTATTCGATTAACTTACATTAATCCCATAGGTGACATGTCAGACCAATATTAAATTTTGCCTTATGACCCCCAATATGTTGGTGCCAATTCTCTAAAAAATATAAAAAATTATAAACCTCAATCCCCTTAGCTTTAATTCCACCTACACCACATTCAATGCTAGAAATAAAATAAGCATTAGGTTTGAAAATTATTTATTATTATGTTTTTGGGTTATTAAAACCATATATGATGAAGAACATGTGGCACCAAAGAATATTCAAAACATTTTCATAGAATAAAATATAATTATTACCTTAAGCTTATTATGTCCTAGGTGGTCCTTATTACACACACATGTGCGTGTGTGCATAAACACACACACATTTGGTGATTTTAGATTAACCTATACATGTTTTATATAATTTCCTAGTGAAACAAACCCATACATGTATAGTAACTCTAAAGAATCAGTGTCTTGAAATAGGATTGAGCATAATCTATAAGGCAAGTATGTGTCCCAAACTTTGAAATTGTATAAAATTTAAGCTATTTGACATTTGTATATTTTTACATAATTAACCATTTTCAAAATTGAAAAAACCTACTTATAGCCTTTTGGCTAGAAATAGCCTCTAAAATTTTCCATGGTGAAGATCCTACTATGCCACCTCTTCAAAGCTAAGTGGGTTGTGCCCTCCCTAGAGAAATAACCATTCAATGAAACTCTCTAGCTATAGGTGGCTGAATTATGCCATAAAATCTAAATTGTTGATCAATAGAATGCCCATGGTGATTTACTTCAAGCTCATATGCATTGTCTCAAATTTAATGAATGGGTCTCCAAAGAATTCTTCCACATGTTCAAGGCCAAGTCCACCTTCCAACAAATGTAATCCTTTTAGGATAATGTGTAGAGATACATGGAGATCCCTGAGATGGTGAAGGCTTTCACCAAACATTATCAACAAGTGTTTTCATCAAAACCTTCATCCATGGAATAATAGCAAGCCTTGAACCAATGCCTCTTAGTGGTTCCCACTAAATTTACCACCACCCAGAGGGTTGCCTATGATAGGCTCCATTCTGTGGAATATTTATTTGAAGTTGCAAATGGCTAATGACAAAGCCCCGAGATGTGATGGCTTCCCTTGCAAGTTTTATAAGAAAATGTGGGTTATTGTTGGGGATGACCTTTACCAGGTCTACCTCAAAGCCTTCCACTCACAGACTTTGGCTCAACCATAAACAAAGGGAATATCAAATTCATCTTGAAGTCTACCCAAGCTCATTTGCAATTGGCGTCTTATTACTTTGTTTAGCATCTCTTACAAAATTGTCATCAAGGCTTTGGCATTTTGCCTTAGACATATGCTACAATCGATCATCCTACTAGAGAAAACATGTTTCATTCAAGGCCATTATATTCTTGATAATGTTATTACAGTGTGGTAAGGCATGGAATCGGCCTATCAATCACACTATAAGGCTTTGTTCGTTAAAATTTATTTTGAGAAAGCCTATGATTGCATTGAGTGGCAAATCATTTTGGCTATGTTATAAGCATTGGGTTTTGGTCCCACTCTCATTCAATCTATCTACATATTATTTTCTAAATCCTCAAATTTCCTCTTCATTAATTCAGTCAACTCAAAAAATTTCAACCTATTTACATCCATTAAATATGGTTTCCCCTTGGACCCGACCCTTTATGTTCTCACCACAAAGGCTTTGGTTATCTTTTGGCCAATGCTAAATCACAAGGCCTTGTGCATGGTATATCCCTTCCTTCGAAATAACCCCATCAAATTCTCAATGGGAACTTCATTGATGACTCCTTCCTTATGATCATCGAGGAAGAGGATGTTGTGGCTAATGTTATGCACTTCTTGAAGGTCTTTTGTCTTGCCTCTAGTTTTACCATTCAATCACACAAAACATAGTGTTACAAGCATTCATTTATTCATTAGCCTACCTATATGCATAATATAATTGGCATTGACTATAAAATGATGAGATTTTTAAATGTCTAGGAATTCCCTTTATCTTTTAAGCCTCTCCCTCTCAGCTATGGCAGTACTTGGTGGACTGTGTTGAGAAAAAACTCCTGTATTGGATCACCAAATCACTTTCTTTGGTTGGGAAATTCTAAATCTCCTCATACAACACTATTCCTAATTCACTATTCATTGATGAGGTGGTAGACACTATTCATCTCGTTGAGGTGTCACATCACTATTATTGATTGCTTAGGTGGCATGGAGCATATTTATAAGGAGTCACATGGAGAACATTGTGTTGGCCTACCTTGTCTAAAGAAGATGCTCTTCCTTTTTGACCTTGCACATGTGACTAACCTTTCACTATTCAGTAATAGTGTTTCACATTTGAAGAATGGAAACAACTTTGGTGATGGAGTCTTTGTCTTTAGTAATGATCACTCCAAGTGGATAACATGGCATATCATTCCCTTGGACATTTCTTATTTGTCATGTTTTCATCCATGTGGGATGTTTTGTTGTCTCCCTTATTCTTCCTTGAAAATTTATATATGCTTGTATTTACTTTACTTTAGTTAGGCTAAGCTAGGCTAGGCAAGCTTATGAGAATAAGGTTGGGGATAATCCTGAAGGGCCTCCTTGGCATGTTGTCCAAGTTTGTATGTTGAGAATTAAGCTTGGTAAAGCCTGTGTAATGGCATGCATTGATGGCATGGCCTTGTGAGTTTTAATGTATTGTTGATTAATGAGAATTATGAGGAGATTATGTGATGAAATCATGAGTTGATTATATATTTTATAGAGTGTGTGGATTATCGAATCTATTTTGTGGTTGGATTCCACATCAAATGGTATCAAAGCAAGTTTGAATCTTTTTGGAGGATGAGAGTTTTGAGTTGAGAGAGAATGAATGTGTGTTTTATAGGTATTTTGTTGTAGGTATGAAAAAAACCTATCAAGGGTAGAGAGATTGTAAAGAAGGCTTTATTGTGAGTCTATTATAGGTATGGAGATGGAGGATAAGAGTGACAGAGTACCATTAGATAAAGAGTGGATGAATAAAGTAAAGACTTGGGATAGGTTGTTGGAGTTGTTGTTGGAAAGATATGAAAATTGTGAGAGTAAAGAGGAAGAAGAGATGATGTGGAAGATGATGGACTCCCTAAGAAAAAAGGTGGTTGCATTAAAGATAGAGATAACCACATGGAAGGATCAAGAGTGAAACCATGGAGAGTTGTAAAAGAATAAGGAAGAGAAGAAGATGGTTGCCTTTGAAGACAACAGGGAGAAGTCATGTGAGCAGCCCATGGGAGGTGGATTCTTCATGAAAGAGGATGAAAATGTTATTTTTGTTGAACCAGATGAAGGAGATCCATTATGTGATGATGGGGAAGAATGTATGAATACCCACGAGTGAGAAAATGTTTCCATGGGTGAAACATTTGATGAGAATGAAGAGGCAACTAGGATGAGATGCAGAAAAGTGAAAATTGAAGTCAAGAGGAGTTTCATGTGAAAGAGGAGTTCATCCTTATAAGGTTGAAGGAGAATGAGGAATGCAACAATGAAGAATTGCATATTGAAGAAAATTACAGCCATAAAGAGTTGAAAGAGAGTGAAGATTGCAGCCGTGAAGAGTTGCAGATAGAAGAAGAGGGAGCCATATAGAGTGGCATGTTTCCATGGTGAATACTTTAGATGAAGAGATTGTGCAAGCTAGTGCACAAGAAGATATTTTTGTGCATTTTAAACCATATGTAGGGGTTAAAAATAAATGTGTATATGAGGATATTTCAGCCTTAAAAGTGGCTGATATGGAGCTTTTGAGAGCTCATTGTGACATTGAATAACATGTGTATCATGCTAGCATTGGAGAGGAGTTGCATGTTTCTATGGAAGAAACATTTGAGATGGTTTTTATGCAAGTATGTGCACATGATGAGATTTTGATGGATGAGGATATGATAGATGATGAATTTATGAGATAGGAGCTGCAAGTGATGATGATGTGTGATTTTATGGATAATCCAATACATGGTTGGATGATGAGTTAAGAAATCCAGGTGAGATTTTGGTAGAGGTAATTAGATAAGTGTTGGGCTAGACCACATGTAGGTAGATAAGATGCACAATAGAGAATCTTACTAGAGGTGGTTGGTTTCAAGTGGGTGTCATCCCACAAGTTTTTGTGGTGGGTTGGAACACACATATGAATCCATTTGAATATGGAGGAGATTTTGGTAAAGGAGGATGGTTTTGAGGCCAATTTGTAGATGTTGTAAGTACAGAAGGAAAAATAATATTCTCCAGGTTTACTTGGTGTGTTGGAAGGGGAAGTCATGGTCATTACTCTTCATGACCAAAAGAGTGGTTCTACCTCTTACCTCATCTATGTGATCAAGAGATCACATTATCTACCTCAGGTTTTTGATGTAGGAGCACCCCATGGTTCACACAATCTTATATCACCCAAAAATAGAGTGGTGTATTTTTTCCCTTTTTTACAATAAATGGCAAGGATACAATCAAGGAAACTTGCAGGAGCCGAGTTGATTTTAACTGAAAGAGAATGATGCAGTGGAAAAATACTATTCATGTAACACTATTTCTAAGTCACTATTCACTGATGAGGTGACAAACATTATTCATCTTGGTGAGGTGTCATAATACTACTCTTGATTGCTTAGGTGGCATGGGGCACATATCTATAAAATCATATGGATCACATGGTGTTGGCGTACCTTGTCTAAAGAAGATGCTCTTCCTTTTTGACCTTGCACATGTGACTAGCCTTTCACTATTCATCAATAGTGTTTCACATGTGAAGGGTGTTGCCAACTTTGGTGATGGATTCTTTGTCTTTAGTAATGATCACTCCAAATGAAGAACATGGTGTATCATTCCTTTGGACCTTTCTTCTTTGTCATGGTTTTATCCATGTGGAATGTGCGACGTAGGTGTTTTGTTATCTCCCTTATTCTTTCTTTAATATGTGTGTGTGTGTGTGTGTGTGTACACACACACACACACACACACACACACACACACACACATATATCTATATATACATATGTATATATATACATATGTATGTACGTACACACACACACACACACACACACACACACACACACACACACATATATGTATACATATGTATATGTATATATACATATGTATATATATGAAAAGGAAATACATACATACATACATATGTATACATATGTATATGTATAAATACATATATATACATATGTATATATATGAAAAGGAAATACATACATACATACATACATACATACATTCATACATATATATATATATATATATATATATATATATATATATATATATATATATATATATATATATATGTATGTATGTATGTATGTATGTATGTATGTATGTATTTCCTTTTCATATATATACATATGTATATATATGAAAAGGAAATATGTATGTATGTATGTATGTATGTATGTATGTATGTGTCTATATATATATATATATATATATATATATATATATATATATATATATATATATATATATATGCTTGTATTTCCTTTTCATTAGTTAGGCTAGGCTAGGCTAGGTAAATTTATGAGAATAGGCTTGGGGATAAGCCCGAAGGGCTTCCTTGGCATGTTGGCCAAGTTTGTATGTTGAGAGTTAAGCTTGGTAAAGCTTGTGCATGACCTTTGTGAGTTGTAATGTGTTATTGCTTAATGAGAATTATGAGGAGATTATGTGATGAAATCATGAGTTGATTATGTGTTTTATAGACTATATGGATTGTTGAATCCATTATGTGGTTGGAGGCCACATCACAGTGCCTATGGAGTTTCTTCACAAGATCTATGTCAACTCTATCCTCCCTAGTGGAAGGACTAGAAATGGTACAAAGAGACTCCTTTCTAGAATTATATGGCCAAAAAAGGTTATGAATGGCTCTCTCCACACTTGCCCGTGGTGGATAAACTCAACTAGAAGTAGAGCATCCATTCCTCCCCTTATATATGGGAGAAGCACTTCCACACTATTTGGTCGGCTTGTACTAAACCCAAAATTGTGCATTTTAATTAGTGTTTGATTTATTAAACCTTGTCGATCGGCAGTAGGCTGATCCAATTGGGGATTTCTCTACCTAAATGTCCTTTATGTGGCCACTTTGAAACCTTAATTCACCTTTTTTAGTATTGCTCGAAGGCCAAATGTGCCTGGATTCAGATTCAGGGCTTTTTCTAGCCCCTCCACTCAACTCCCTTCAGTGTGTGCTATGTTTTGTTTGGAGATAATCCTAGTCTACCTCCCCAGCACACCCAGGTCTAGCATGCTTTCAGAATGGAAATTTTATTCTGACTATGGAAAGATCGTAATTCAACATTATTTTCTAAATATTATGTTGACTCTATGTTTTCTACTTATGACAAAGTTACCATTGTTTGTAATGTGATTCTACATATACGAGTGCAAAAACCAAAGCGGTTATGGAACTTAACTACTTGCAGCACCTCCTTCATCACTAAGGTGACTCGCCTTGCACCATTTTTCTCGTGCTGCCTTCCCCACCTCAACGCTGAGGTGGTTCTCATCATAGTCAACCTCGTCATTGTTTCCAGGGTTTTGGTTCTTCACAACAACATCACTCTCCCCCTCTGGCTCAATAGGGTGCCCGGAGATCTCCCCCTGTGGATAGACGTTTTGGCTAGGGCTCTTCACCTCAACCACCTCAATGTAGTCAGGGGTGGGGCTCTCTGCCTCTGGTAGTCCGACTCTAGGGAAATTTTCAGTCTTACAACTCCCACGATGCTTCTCTTCAGTGATTTGATAAAAGTTCTTCGTGGCTTAATTTAATCATTTCACCCCCGCATGCTTCTGAATAAAAAATAATGTTGAACAAGAGGATACTGATGCTGAATGAGATCTTGTGGATGATAGAAAAGACCTTCCTTACTCCGGGTGGGATCCTACTAACAATGACCCATCCTCCGGTAGTTTATTTATTGTTATTGTTTAAGCTACCTTTTTTTGATATATTAGAGATTTCTCTAGGCTTGACTTAATTTATTCATTGTTTTTGTGACCTTGGGCCTTTTGATTCATTTATAATGAATTCCCTGGTTCCTTCGCATATCAATATCCACACGATAAAGCGTGGAAAAGAATCCAGGGTTTTAAAGTTGAACATTGACCGTGTTTTGCACATTTTTGCCGTAAAATCTCAGCCACGGCAATCTCTCCTAACCATTTTACTACATATATTCTACTCTGCTCTCACAACACATCACAACCGTTTTGTCCTCTCGCCTGCAATTTCATTCCTGCAATGGCCGTAGCTCCAGTTAACTTCCCTGCCATCATTACAATTCTTATTACCCTCTTTACCAACGCATATGTATGTCTCTGCAGATGTCCTCAAAAGGAATCTGATGCTCTTCTTTCCCTTAACATCACCTTCACTAGCTTCGATGGCTTTCCCACTCCATGGGCAAACGGAACAGACTGTTGCGAGTGGGAGGGTATAGATTGCGACGAGCAAAACAACCATGTAGTCGGGATTTATATAGATTCATATCCATATGACTACGGCTTAAGGGGAGGAGTCATATCTGATAGCCTCTGCAACCTTCCGTTTCTTACATCAATCCACTTGGAGGACAGCGGATTCACAGGTATTCTTCCATCCTGCTTGGGAAAACTATTTTATCTTCAGGATGTGAATATAGTAGAAAATGGGTTGAGTGGGATAATTCTCCCTGCCCTTTGTTTGCTCGCCAATCTTACTTATCTTCGTCTTGAAGGGAGCCAACTGAGTGGAAGCCTGCCATCCTGTTTGAACAGTCTTTCTTCTCTGAATCACCTTTATCTTTCTAACAATCACTTTACTGGTCAAATTCCACGTTCCTTGGGCAATATCTCTTCGCTTGAAGTACTGGATGTTTCCTTCAACCATTTTAGTGGGACACTTCCGTCCTCATTTGCAGGGCTATCCTCCCTTAGTGAGCTCAAAGCTCATGGAAATGCATTCAATCAGAGCATATCTTCCTCGGCATTACCAACTTCTATAGAATTCTCTCTATCTATCAGCAGACCACCATCAAGTAATTTCAGAGACTTTATTTCAGAACCTTACCAAATTACAATCTGTGTACCTATCCAATTGTATACTAAATTTTAGCACAAACTGGATTCCCCAATTCCAGTTCTATAGATTAGAGCTAGTATCATTTCAGATGGATGATCAAATTCAGCCATGGATTTCAACCCAGTTCTCATTGACGTACTTGACATTGGCTAACAACGGTCTTGCTGGAGAAATTCCCTCTTGGATATGGGATGATGGCGCTTCTTTAAGACAACTAAATCTCTCCGGAAATCATTTGCATGGGCGCCTTTTTCCAAATGGTCCAATTCATGGGATGTCAGTCTTGGACGTACTGGCAATGCATTGAATGGAAACATGCCTTCTGTGTGGCCTCCTGAACTACGTATTCTAATGCTCAATGACAATTTGTTGATCGGCAAAATTCCTCCGAGTTTGTGCAATTTGACTGGTCTACTAAAGTTAAATTTGGCAAAAAACAAATTGGATGGAATCATTCCTCAGTGCTTAATCAGTAGTTTGGTTCCAGTGCTAAATTTAGGACATAATAATCTAGAGGGAAGCGTACTCTCAGGGCTGAGCGACTCATTGGGCATCTTGTCCTTGGTTTTAAGAAATAATAAACTAAGCGGAACTTTCCCTCCCTCAATTACCAATAACACAGGACTACAAATACTTGATATTGGACACAACAAATTCACAGGCCACATTCCTAAGTCAATTGGGAATCTGTCAGATCTTCAAGTGCTGGTGACAAAGGGCAATTATTTCAGAGGTAGTATTCCTTTGAAAATTGGCCAGTTAAAAAAGCTTCAAATCCTAGACCTTTCATCGAACAACATATCAGGCTCTATTCCACACAACATTTTATCTTTACAAGCAATGAGCGTAGCAAGAGAAGATGGCCCTCTGTTGAATAATTCCTTGGTTTATGGCCATGGTGAATTTTGTCAGAATAAAGAGAGCATACAAAACAAGAACTAAAACAAATAAATAAGAACTGAACAATTGCTACAGCAATTTCTTGAAAGAAAGAGATTCTATTGATCTTCAATTTTCCTTGCTTACAATGATGCGACCAAGCGTCTTTAAATAGATTTGAATCCATACAATAATTAGAAAATAAACTCAAGATTAACTCAAGACTAAAATTAGTCTTTACATGCAAACTAACTCTCTAACAAATACTCAAATAGTTTAACTAACTGTTTGTTAACTAACTAATTGCTCAACTGTCAGTTTACTAACTGATTGCTTACAATTGCATGCATGAGGAGTGGAGAAATTAACTCTAATTTAACTTGAGTTTCTAACACTCCCCCTTAATTACTACCACTTACAATTTTAGCATTTACTATGCCTAAATTTTGTCTCAAAATATCAAAGGTCTCTTTTGGTAATGTCTTTGTAAATATGTCTGCTAATTGATCTTCAGATCTGCAGAAGTCCAGATGGATTTCTCCATTGTTCACTAACTCTCTGATAAAGTAAAATTTTGTATCAATGTGTTTGCTCCTCTTGTGAAACACATGGTTTTTAGATAAAGCAATTGCTGATTTGTTATCACAGAAGATTGGTGTTGACTCCTTCTGTGCTTGTAATAAATCTTTCAATATTCTTCTCATCTAAGTTGCTTGACATGCTACTGATGTGGCTGCAACATACTCTGCTTCAGCTGATGAAAGTATCACTATAGGTTGTTTTTTGGATGCCCATGTGACCACACCTGTGCCTAAAAGAAAGGCATATCCAGAAGTACTTTTCAAATCATCAACGCTACCTGCAAAATCACTATCTGTAAAACCAATCAAACTAAAATTGTTAGTTGTGGAATATAAAATTCCATAATCTGTAGTTCCTGCCACATATCTCAATATCCTTTTACCAACTTGCCAATGTGAGTCTTTCGGTGACTCCATGAATCTTGAGATTAAACTAACCCCATAACTGATATCTGGTCTAGTAGCTGTAAGATATATCAAACTGCCAACTAGCCTTTTGAATATTATGGAATCAACATTAGACCCTTGGTCTTCTTTGCTAAGTTTAGTCCCTGTAGCAACTGGTGTAGGTGCTGGTTTACAATTCAGCATCTTAAATCTCTTTAACACATCATTTGCATACTTAGTTTGACAGATAAAAATTTCTTTCTCTGATTGTACAACTTCTATTCCCAAAAAATACTTCATTAATCTCAAATCTGTCATTTCAAATTCTTTCTTCATTGCTGATTTAAAAGTGTCTACAGACAAATTTCCAGTAAAAATCAAATCATCAACATATAAACACACAATCAAAATCTGACCTTCTTTATTGATTTTTGTGTACAAAGTAGGCTCACTATTGCTTCTACTAAATCCATTGTTTATCATATATGAATCAATTCTGCTATACCATGCTCTTGGTGCTTGTTTAAGACCATAAAGAGCCTTCTTCAATCTGTAAACTTTTTCTTCATGTCCTTCCACTTCATAACCTGTGGGCTGTTTCACATATACTTCTTCATCTAGAAATCCATTCAAGAATGTTGATTTTACATTCATTTGATATACATACCAATTATTTTGAGTAGCTATTGATAATACCATTCTTACAGTATCCAATCTAGCAACTGGTGCAAATGTTTCATTATAATCAACTCCATGTTCTTGTGTAAAACCTTTTGCTACTAACCTTGCCTTGTGCTTTTCAATATTTCCATCGACATCAAATTTAGTCTTATAAACCCATTTGACTCCAATACAATCCTTACCTTTTGGTAAAGTAGTTAGATCCCATGTTTGATTTCTTTCAATAGCATTCAACTCTTCATCCATTGTTTTTAGCCAATGTTCCTCATTAACTGTTTCTTCATAATACATAGGGTCATGAGTTAAAAGAGCAAAATTTGAAACCAAATCTAATTTCTCTTCTTCTTGATTATAAATCTCACTCAAATTTCTCATTTTCTTACCTTTAATTCTTGCTCTTAAAGTAGCAAGAGTTGGATCTGATTCATCACTTATTTGTGAATTTGGAGTAGGGTGACATGCATGACTAGATGATTCACCTTGTTCAAACCATCTAGGTGTTCTTATTGGAGTGCTTCTGCCTACTTGTGGAGAGGATTGTCCACCTTGCAAATTTTGTTCTTTAGAAACTTCTTCATCCTACGGAATTGGTGCTCCAACTATGATGGTGCTACCATCCCATGCTTCTGCTTCTTTAAATTCAACATCTCTGCTTATAATCACTTGCTTTGTAATTGGGTTATACAACTTATAAGCTTTTGACTCTTCCCTATAGCCAATAAAAATGCATTTCTCACCTCTATCATCAAGTTTCTTTCTCAATTTAGATGGTATAAGAGAATATGCAACACAACCAAAAATTCTGAAATGATATACACTATATTTCTCACCACTTCACGCTTCTTATGGAATTTGATCTTTGACACTCTTTGTTGGGCTTCTATTCAGAATATACATTGCACATGCTACTGCTTCTACCCAATATTCATTTGACAAGTGTTTGGCTTTCAACATACTTCTTGCCATCTCCATGATTGTTTTGTTCTTTCTTTCTGCTACACCATTTTGCTGTGGTGTGTACCTTGTAGTCAATTGTCTTTTGATTCCATGATATCTGCAAAAATATTGAAATTGATTAGACATATATTCACCTCCTCTATCTGATCTGAGTACCTTGATATAACGGCCACTCTGCTTTTCAACCATTGCCTTGAATTCTTTAAACTTTCCAAAGGCTTCAGACTTATTTTTGAGAAAGTATATCCATGTCTTTCTGCTAAAGTCATCAATGAAGGTTAGAAAATAAGTACTACCTCCAAATGATGTAGTTTGCATTGGTCCACATAGATCACTATGGACTAGCTCTAATATTACCTTAGCTCTATATGAGCCTCCTACTGGAAAGCTCTTTCTATGTTGTTTTGTTAAAATACAACTGTCACATGAACTTTCTGGCTGTTCTATTGGTGGTAAACCCTTCACCATATTTTTCTTCTGTAACAAATTTAAACCTCCAAAATGTAAATGTCCATACCTTAAGTGCCATAACCATGATTGGTCTAGCTGTATGGATTTGAAGTGTGTTTCCTCTTCTCTTTTGATGCACTGAATATGAAGAGGGAACATTTGATTCTTGGTCATCTCCACTTTTCCTATCAACCTGTCACTTGGAAACTTGTCCAATATTGTGCAAACATTATCCATAAAGGATACTCTGTAACCTTTTTGCACTAACTGACCAACACTCAAAATATTATGTTTTAGTCTAGGTACAAAATAAACATCAGGTATAAACCTTCTTTCACCATTCTTGGCCAAAACATTTATGACACCTTTACCCATGACATCTACTGTGATATCATTTCCTAATTTCACTTCTGATTTTACAGAATCATCAAGAGCAAAAAATTCTTTATTCCCTGTCATATGATTATTGCATCCACTGTCTAAAAACCAAATATCTTTAGCCTTTTCTTGAGTAACATTACAAGTAAGAAACATGCTTCCAGGATTAGAACTAGATTCACTTGAATTAGAACTAGATTCACCTATGTAATTAGCATTCTGCTTGTACACATATCCTTGTTTATTTCTACAGTCACTTGCATAATGACCATATTTCTTGCAGTAATAACATTGAACATTAGATTTATCAAACCTTTGTGAACCTTGTTGGAAGTGATTGTTTCCACGTCCTCTACTGCTATAGTTTTGATTACTATTCTCACTTTCATTTGGATTGTTCCTTCCATATCTGCCTCTGCCTCTTCCTCTGAAGTTTGACCTGGCTCTTCCTCTTTCTCTACCAACTAATACCTGTGACTTGAAGGCATTCTCAAGAGAAGTGTTATTCCTATTCATTCTGGATTCATGTGTTAACAAAGAACCCATTAATTCATCTACAGATAATTGTTCCAAATTCTTGGTTTTTTCAATAGCTACAACTATAGCATCAAATTTACTCGATAAACATCTGAGTATTTTCTCTATGATCTTCTGATCCACCATAGTTTCTCCATTAGATCTAATTTGATTCACTATATTCAAAACTGGACCCATAAACTGGTATATAGATTCTGATTCATTCATTTGAAAATTTTCAAAAGTTCTTCTAAGAGATTGCAATTTGGCAATTTTTACCTTTGTATTACCTCTATAGGTAGTCTCCAAGATTTTCCATGCCTCTCTGGATCTTGTTGCTGCTAAAACTCTGGAAAATATAGATTCATCCAATGCTTGTTGGATGAGAAATAATGCTTTTGCATCTTTTTTCTTATTCTCTTTAAGCTAGTCCTTTTGTGCTTGATTTAATCCTGTGGTTCTACAAAACCACTCTCTACCAAATCCCATACATCTTGTGAGCAAAATAAAGTTCTCATCTTAATTGCCCAAAAATTGTAATTCTTACCATTGAAAATGGGAATTTGAGGCTGTGAAATACTGTTGTTTGCTGCCATTTCTCACGCTGAAAATGACTTTCTGGTCGTTGTTTCTGACACAGTCACCGACGACGATTAAACTACCGCGGTCGGTCACTAATACTGCCGACGTCGGTTAAACTACCGATGTTGGTCACTAATACTGCCGATGTCGATTAAACTGTCGATGTCGATCACTAATACTACCGACGTCGGTTAAACTACCGATGTCGGTCACTAATACTACTGACGTCGGTTATACTGCCGATGTCGGTCTGGGAATCGGTTGATGTCAGTCTATGCGCTCCCTGTTGGCTCTTCCTTCACTCTTTGACTGCGCACTTCTGCAGTCTCCGCTTCTCCTTGTGCTTCTGCTGCACAAATCCTTACCAGGCTCTGATACCAATTTGTTAGAATAAAGAGAGCATACAAAACAAGAATTAAAACAAATAAATAAGAACTGAACAATTGCTACAACAATTTCTTGAAAGAAAGAGATTCTATTGATCTTCAATTTTCCTTGGTTACAATGATGCGCCCAAGCGTCTTTAAATAGATTTGAATCCATACAATAATTATAAAATAAACTCAAGACTAAAATTAGTCTTTACATGCAAACTAACTCTCTAACAAATACTCAAACAGTTTAACTAACTGTTTGTTAACTAACTGATTGCTCAACTGTTAATTTACTAACTGATTGCTTACAATTGCATGATGAGGAGTGGAGAAATTAACTCCAATTTAACTTGAGTTTCTAACAAATTTTTTAGCTCTTTTCATGGTGAATTGGATATGACTTCGAAGGGCATGTACCGACACTACTCATATATTATTTCCACATTCAAAGGAATAGATCTCTCCAAAAATCAATTGGATGGAGATGTTCCTTCTGATTTTGGAAAGTTGAAGGGGTTGAGGTTTCTCAATCTATCAATGAACAAGCTCAGCAGAGTTATTCCTAATAGTCTAGGAGATATGATTCAACTAGAGTCATTGGATCTTTCCACAAACAGGTTTTCTGGAATCATTCCTTCAGAGCTACAATCTATGAGCTATTTGGGATACTTAAATTTGTCCAACAACAATCTCTCAGGCAGTATACCACAAGGAGGGCAGATGATCACATTCGAAAATACTTCATATTCTGGAAACCCAAACTTGCAAGTATGTCCACTTCCAAAGAATTGCTCTTGGCCAAAATTCACTCATCCTCCTACAAATGATGCTGAAGACAAAAATGAAGAGCAGAGCAAGGAAATACCATGGTATGAGATTGGACTAGGATTGTCACATGGGGTGGGTTTCTCGGGTGTAGTCTTGTTGCTTGCAGTGAGAAAGGGCTGGAGACATAAATACTTCAAGAGGGTTGATAAGATTTTAAAGTTTTTCTTTCCTTACCTCCGTAACAGGAGATTATGAAGGCTTATTTCTCCACCAAGATGAGCCAAAACTATGCCCTGAGCATTTAATTCTCGAGCTTAATTTGTAATTGAATTATATTTTATATCATCCATTCTAGAATTGCCAAATAAACAGGTTCTAAATCTTCAATACAGTTTTTATTTGTGTGCCTTGTTTACATGTAGTTATGCATAGAATTATTGTATATTTCTTCCATCTTAATGCGTTGTTCAATCTGGCTTCTTAATATAGCACTTTTTCTTTCTAAAGAGAGTAACAATAAAAGCAATACATTGTTGACATGATCTAAAAGAAACCTGTGCATTCCTTTTAAGACGAATAAATTTGTAGCATTTAGTTTTAACAAAAGGACATCTGACAACCATCAATGCGCTTCCACCTTAAAGGAAGCCAATGATGAAACTAATTGATCTTCAGTCCAGACACCATCTCATCTTTACAAATCACTGTGTTTTTTGTCAAACCAGACACTGCACTATCTGATTTTGGGCGTCTAAAAAATTGTGCATTTATTAAGATAATTACAAAAACTGCATAAGCTAAAGAAAACTAAGAATACTCAACCTTGCATTTTTAGTCCTTGTCTTTCACCTTAAGTTCACCATGTAGTAAAGAAGCTCCATCGTGTACATACACTTCGTTGCTTTGTTTTCAAATTGAGATTCTAAGATGCGAAAAAAATAAACCCCGTCTTCTCTTGGCTTAGCCACTAGTGATTTTTTATTTATCTTCGCACTTTGTTTGGACATGTATTGTACTGCAGCTTGTGATATCAAATTCCTTTATAATCACGGAATTTGGTAACAATAAAGAAATGCATATGCATAGAGTTTCTCTGCAAAATAAAACAAATATGTTGAACCTTGGTAGTGTGGATCAAGCTCTGTTTTCAGAAATATTCCATGGAGGACATTCAAGCGGGGTCTCTTCTACATAAAGCCTTTTTAGACTTCCCAAAAGAATTGGGAAGTGCCCTTATCTAACTCTCCAAGCATTTCAAAATTTCGTACAGACCAAGGAAGAGATCGCAGATGAGCAAAGTTCCTTCCAATATTCAATTTGACAAGACCAGTTGAAAAGCACAAACTTAATTGGAATTTGGTGTTGATTACAATTTGTTGAAGCTCGCATCAGGTCCTATAAAACTTTTACGATACGATACTAGTTGGTATGCTCTTTTTTCCGTTATAATAGAATGCTTTAAACATGTTAAATCTGCACAGAGCTCAGTAAAAGCTGAACATTGGCCAATTGTATATGGCAGTTCCTCAATCTTATTTACTTAACACTAGCAAGTTGTTTTAAAGTTTTCATCTGGCCAGAAACTCTGGTAACGCAGAAAGATGGTTTGTAATCAAATTTATATAAACAAGAGATATATGCCCCCATTAGAAATTGGCAATTTATTTCAAACAGTTCATATGTAAATCTCAATCAGTAAGACTAGAGAGCTCTCTCCAATGAAATCAGAAAGACTGTACAACTGATTTCTGTACAAATCCAGTTTGGTCAATCTAAAAATGCCTCCAATTGCTCAACAGAGAGTTATAATTCGGTTCTTACACAACTTAAGTTGAACAAGGCCAATAAGCTTTCCAATTGAATCTGGGAACCAGTCAAGTTGGTCTATCAATTTCCATTGAGAATCAAAATTATCGGTACCTTACCCAGTTGGGTAGGGAAAACCCTCTTGCAGGGTAAGTAGAGGTAGCAGTGGATCTCCTGCTCTCATATGTGTAAGAGAATTCACCAGGTCTCAGGGAATCACAAACAGCTCGAATACGACGGGGGAGGTAGCAGATGCTGGAGATGATGAAATTGGTAACTGACGGTGTACCAGCTCAAAACCAAAAATACATCATTCTTGGCAGTTGTCTAAATGAGGCTAACAACTTTAGAAAGGCTGAATTTCTTCCCCTTATCCCTTATTTATACCACACTGACCATATTCATTAATCTGAGGAACCTTGTATTCCCTTTCAGATAAGATCCAAAAAGGATATAAATTTGTCGATAACGGGGTAATGTAAACAAAGGCTCTTCGACCCCAATTTCATCAAGCCCAGTTCAGCCGTCTATTTTTTTTTAAAGTGGAAATAATACGACTGCGTGAAAAAACAGAAGTAAAAAACAAAATATATGAAAATTGAAATATCCAGACTAATTCGCTTGGTTGGCTTATTTGCATTACATTTTTTTGTTCCAAACACTAATCCTGACCAGAGAGACTTCTTCATCGACCCTGCATATGTTATCGATGAAATATGTGATAAATTAATACCTTTGAGCGCTTGATGTGCTATAAGAAAATGTCATCTTTTGACCGCCACCTTGAGAACTCCTAGGTGGATAACTCCATCTATGTTGCCCCAATAGAGGCGGATATCTGCACCCCTAAGCACATGGAGAACGTGGAGGCAAAGAACCCCATGCTCCATGTGGGTCGGGGGAGGAGTGTGGTGCCTTTGAGGAGAATCATGTGCCCGATTACGAGAGGCATAACGCGACCGATTGCGATGATATGCACCCCAAAGAGGGCCGCTGACACCTCTCAGTGGTATCATTTTGGGAGGGGACAATGGAACATGAGCCACATTGCATAGGGCATCCACCCAACGATAAAGCAAGCATTGTAGATAATCAAATTCCATAGCCACTTTGTTAGTTTGAACTTTAATCTTAAAAGAACATTAGAGATAACCATAGACTTATTATAGATAGAAAACTGATTGTTAGTAACAACATTAGAGAATAGAGCTAAGTTACTTTCTTTCCATATCCACAACAATATTTCTACTATGCAAGCATGCCAAAAGTGGGTGTATTGAAGTGACATCTTAGGACTGTCATTGAGGAGAATATGATGCCAATTGAAAGGCTCTAGGTGAAAATGTTTGAAAAAATCTTGAATCCAAGTCCAAGCGTCTTGGGCCTTAGAACAAAACCAAAACAAGTGCATGAGAGTCTCCAAATGCCCACAGAATGGGCATAGTGGATGGACCACCCTTACATGGACTAGCCTTCTCCCAACTGGAAGCCCTTGATTAAGTAAACATAAAGCAAAATGAGCAAGCAAACTAACCAAGCTTAGGTTCGACACTATGAGGAACCTTTTGCACAGATTTATGAACTACAAATAATAATGGGATAATAAAATAAACTTTAGAAATTAATTCAAAATAATTCAAAATCTACTATATTAATCACATGCCACTTCGAAGGGGCAACCTCTTATGAGCAAGCTCAATACAATAATAATCATGAATGCATTCATTGGGTCTCAATACTTACTTAAATACTAATTCTATTCCAGCACCTAATTATTTCCATGTGTGTGGGATAATTCAAATATGCTATTTACTTAGTTACTAATTCTATTCTAGCAATTAATACTTCTCATGTATGTGGGATAATTCAAATATGCTAAAGAGATGACTTACAAAACATATGCATCCATAATGACTAATCCACTAATACTTTAAAGAGAAGGGTAGGACATAGGTTCTTAACATCACCTCCCCTTTAGAAAAAATTTATCCTCAAAGCTTTAGATATGGGAATCATTGTTGAAATTGGAATAATGGTTCCCATGTGGCATCTTCGGGTTACATGCGATGCCACTAGATCAAGACTTCTGTGATGGAGCGAGAGCGAAGTTGGCATGTGCACCTATCTAGGATAGATTTCGGTTTGAGAAGGATGGATCCTTCATTATGAAGTTTGGGTAAAACTGTTTGTACTCTGATGACACCTCCAAGAACTTTCTTCAAATAGGGGACAAGAAAGACTAGGTGAATTTGGGAGGAAGGTGGAAGTTCCAACTTGTAAGTAACATACACAATATTTTGGAGAACCTTATATGGTCTATAAAACTTTGGTTCAAGCGTATGACACCCTTTTAGTTTCAAGGATGATTGCTTGTATGACTGCAGATGAATAAAAACATGTCACTAGGTTGAAAGGTGCGCTCGGAGCATTATTGATTTTTCTATTGCTTCATTCAATTTTTTGTCAGATGGAGATTATCTTGTAGGATGTTGAGAATCTGATCTCAATAGTGGAGAGTAATGTCAACAACCTAAACTAGAGAACTATCGAGTGTCTATGGAAGCATTGTTGGGGGTGCTTGACCATAAATTACTTCATATGGAGTCATTTTAGTAGATGTGTGGTAGGAGGTATTGTACCACCATTCTACAAGGGGAACCACTTTACCCAATTGTGTTGTTATTCTGATGCAAAGCAACAAAGGAATGTTTGCAAGCATTTGTTGACCATTTCTATCAGGCCCTCAGTTTAGAGATGAAATCCAGAGCTCATCTTTAGTTGTGTGACTGTACATTGAAATAACTCTATCTAAAAATGGCTAGTGAAAGTTGCATCATGAATAGAGATAATTGATGAAGGGATACCATGAGGATGAAAACTCTGATCCACAAAAAAAAATTTGATCATGGAGGTTGTATAAGGGTGGCTGAGGGCACAAAAATGACTATATTTAGAGAGGCAGTCGACCACAACCATGATCACTATTTTGCCACCAGATTTAGGGAGCCCCTCAATGAAATCCATAGAAATATTAGTCCAAATCCTAGTAGGTATGGGCAAAGGTTTGAACAAACCAAAAATCATTGTAGTTTCACCTTTGTTGCATTGGTATTACATCTAGATTCCTCACTAAGCAAACTATTTGACTATTCATGGATATTTATAGTTGATACATTTGATTGATTATATTTTGACTAAGTTTTAAGATATATATTGTTATGAGACAATAGAATATTATTTAGGGTACATGATCACATTTTTATGAGTTAGCTATAAGTATATATTTACTTTATAATTATGTTGATTTGTCATTTCAAATATATTTTATCATGAATGTATATCATGACTGTTATGGTCTAAATACCTAGTTTGTTGTGAGGTTGATGTGAGAGAACCCATTCCTCAAAGTGTGATGAAGGGAGAACATCATAGGAGAGGGTGGCGTAGATGGAGATGTTAGAGGATGACAAATAATTGGTGAGAACGTTACAAACACCACAATAGTTAGCATATATTAGAATGCATTAAAAATATTTTGCACACGTGTTTATTTCTACTTGTTTTGGAAAGTTGATTGCTATGATTTGAATAGTGTAATGAATTTATTTTGCATATTTTATATATTTTATCATTAATTCTAGTGAAAACGTTATCAACATGATTACATTTAAAAATCCAGAATTATTAATTGTCAAAATTGTCACTAAAACTTGTGACAATAAAAGATATTAATTAAATTATTAAATTATAGATTTTATTTATTTTATGTTAAATTAAATTATATAAAAAAATAAAGATTAAAAACAAATGTGAATGACTAAATTTAATAAAATTAAATATATTTTTAAAAAAACTAAAAAAAAAAAAAACTTTAAAACAAAAGACTACGCTTATTATTATAAGGGAAATTAAGAAGAAAAGGCATCATATAAGAGTTTTAAAGAAAAATGGAATTGGAGTGAAGTAGAAGAGGTTCATAGCATAAGGAGACATAGAGGAAAAGAACAAAAGCGGAGAAGAAGATCAACAGCTCAATTTGTTAGGTAAGTAATGTTTTCAAATTTTAAAGTATGTTTATGTGAAATTTTTTGGGTGATTCTATTTTTTAAATGTCTAAATTTTTTTCAAAAGTTTGAGATGAATATTTAATTGAGAAGAATATAATTGACCATAGTCACTTAGGAGAGTTTTGTGTAGTGGAGGAGGCAACCTGAGTGTCTTAGTTAATACATGCACTTGAATAGAAAATAATCCTATAAAGATTGGTTTAGCTGCTCGACATTGTCATAACTATTCAATTTAGAGTATAAGGAACTAGACGTCTTCATATTAACCATTAGATCAAGTAGGTGATTATCTTTTCTTGCTCAACTTCACCTTTTAAACTTGTTTATTTTTTGGTTGTAATGTTTTCCAGAATGAAATGGGTGCATTCAATAACAATCTTTTCCCATAGAATTATCTATTTTTCATATTTTGACTACACGAACTTAATCAGACTTATTATGTGAAAATGATTAAATAAGGAAGGCCATTGATGAAATTAAAGTGAAAAAGACCTTATAAAACTGGAGGGATTAGTGGGTGAAACTAGCGTACATGAACAGGATAAAAATAATTTTTAATGCAACTGAAATGATTTTTTTGATATCTTTTCATGTTTTGGTCTAGAATAACTACATCAATTTTTTTACTCATGTAGAAAATTATTTCCTGTACTATCATTTTTTGATGCCATGAATACCTTATTATCTAGTGAGATTTTCTTACGCTAGAAATTCTTCATGTTTTATGACTCACATGAAAAAAACTATGACAGAGTTTTTTTGAGAGATATATTTGGTCTAACGTCTCCATTGGGTGTGTGATTAACAACACTAGTATGTAAGAGAATAGATTCTTGAAACTTGATGATATTATTGCAGATAATGTAGCTTTTTCCCTTTTTATCCAGAAATAATCTAATTATCCTAGATTTTTTACCCTAATAAAATTGAATTATGAATGTTTAGATATATGGCATACTATATTTATAGAATCTAGACTGTAAATCATAATTATTAACATCCTTTTGGATCCTGAGAATAACTCATAATTGTTAATCAAATCCTATCAAGTAACTAGGTGGTTTCAATAAAATGTGCAACACCATGCAAGAGTTGAATCAAAACCAATCAATGCCTTTGCCCAGTGAGTGAGCAATGACTTAATTGAGTTGACACCTTTTATTCTTGAATGAAAGAGGGTGAATATTTCTATGGTTTTTAATATTGGGATTTCATAGTTTCTGGATATTATTATAATTGTGTTAAAATTTATATTAATTTATCTAGTAAATATAATAATAATTATGATATATTAAAGTATTCACACTCAATTATGCTATACATGAATATTAACTTCATGAAAATATATTAAAAGCTAAATTAGCTATTATTCATATATGTGAATATTGTCTTGGTTCTTAGCATAGTAATATTATAGTTCATAATGTAACTATGCTTAATATATTATTATTTGAGGTAGTCATTAGTATTACAAACGATGGATATATGAATCTATTTTCTTCTCCGTTGTTACTAAAGTTTTTTTAAAAAAAAAATGGATATCAATGTATCTATTGAGGTTGTTACTTAGGATGTGAGTCTTACATGTATATATTCAGATAGATGTCAGTTTTTATGAAAAGACTATTACATGTGGTATTCATACAAGATAAATTGGGCAAGATAGATCATAGCATATTTTAATGAACGTTGACAATTTGAAATTCATAAAAGAAATCTGAATTAGTGTTAGTATCGTAGCCTAATGAACAAATGATGTGTTCTTAGTATAAAATTTTTATGGTATTTAAGTTTTTAGGATATATATATATATATATATATATATATATATATATATATATATATATATATATATATATATATATATATATATATATATATATATATATATATTAGTGTTATCTTATGGTTATAATTCCATGGGTAGATTATGAATCATGTTTAAAAATTACATATAGTTAGGTTTATGAATGCATGCATTCAAACCTCTAAAAGTATAGCAAATACTTGCTTGGATTATCCAATGTTTCATGTGTGTTGAGTTTTGTTTTGTTATATTTGTATATAGATTTATGTATGCAACATAAGTATATAATATAAATAGTTGTGTTGGGTCATATACCTAAACTTGTAGTTAAAAACATGATTTTATCTAGTCATCAGGTGATCAAAGGACCAAAACGATAACCGTATTAAAATAGTCTTCTATAAAATGAAATTAGATGTTTAAATGAATTTTATAATAGGTTTATGAGTTCTCTACAAAAGATTAATTAATTGTTAGTACATATTTAGTATTGAATACTTATGTGTGGTACATACTATAAGAGTGTTAATATGTATAAATATTTGATTATATTTAGCATATAATGATGCATCGTGGTACGTGGTTATAAGTTATATTTTTTTGAATGTTAGTATGTTGTTTAAATTTAAGGTATACTCGGGTGGTATAACTCCGTACTTTCTTGATTGTTATTATGTATGTGGGTCATTTGATTCTTGAAAACATAAATTTAATTATGTATATTTATGTAGTTGTGAACTATGATAGTATGTGATATCATAGAATACTACAGTATAAATATATATTAAATCCAAATAGTACATATTGTAATTGATATGTTTAGAATCATCTACATTGAATTGATTAAATGTATGCATGTCGGTTATTAATATGAATAGTATGTTTTGTGACAGTTGGTAGGACTTTTTGGATGTGTGTATACAACTTTTGAGAGTATAGTGTATACTAGGATAGATTATTATGAATTTTTTGAGAGATGTGACTTGTTTTGTTATGTCTAGTTGCTTGAATAGAAAATTATATTTTCATATATTTAAGACTACTTTATATGATTGATTATGAGAAATTGATAGTTATGTCTTAGAATACTAGACTATGGTAATATGGGTTATCAAAGGGTGTAGTATATTTAGAAACTAATTATGATAGAAAAATGTTTTAGTTAAATATGTATTTATCTGAGTGGTATAAATTATAATCATTATTTTTAGTATGGGATAAAAAATAATGTAAGAGTCATTCATACATTTGACAGAATAAATGTATGTTTGGTTATTCCTATGTTTAGCATATTATATGATGTGTTTATTAGTAGGATGTAAATTAAATAAATCTTGTGGTTGAATTATATTTGACCAATCTATATTATTGATATAGAGTAAGGAGTGAGATATATTTCACTGCCTTACTAATACCACAATGTCAGATGAAGACAGTCCAATCAAGTGGTGTGTATAAATTTGATTGATCTATAGTTTGTTATTATTTATTATTTGTAAAACTTTAGACCAAAGTATGTTTATAGAGACATTATAGAATGTGTAGGAGAAGTATGAGGAGGTAAAGGAGGTGAAAGAGAATCATGTATGATATGCTTTGGAGTATACATTTAAACTTGGTACTCTTTTAGTTCATGTGACCTAAGAGGTTGAGTTTCAATAGATGCAAAGATATGTTTAAAGTTGTTCATGTTACATATCCTTTCCTTATTGGTATAGGAAAAAATATCAACTGTGGTTTGAACAAAATTAGTGGATGAGGTGTAAATATGGGATAATTGTTGTTTTTTATTAGGTAGTTGATGTTAATATGATTGTGGTTCTTGAGATAAAATTTACAAGGCTTGAAGATAGTCTTGATAATGTAATTTTATGAGAGTATCAAGATTGAAATGTGGATCAAACAAGGAAGAAAGAATAAATTGGTGAAGATCATGATAAGAGTCATGAGAATGACCTATAGTAGCATCCCACCAACAAAATTTATCAAGATTGTACCATTTTGGAGGAGGTTTGGAAGGATAAAAGCTCATGGGTTTAAAGGGTGGTAATTTATTTTTAAGTTGTTCTAGACTTAAAGGAGGTTGGATTGGGCTAAAATTAGTTGAATTAGATGTTCCATTTTAAGGTTGGAGAGGCTTGGATGAATCAATTTTATGAGAAAATGATTGAAAAGGTTCTTTAGTAGTTATTTGAAGTGTTTCAAATTGAGTCATAAAGTAGTCTTGCCTTTTTGCTTGATCTAATGCTTCATCTAAAGTTTTAAGTGAAAATATTCTAACTTTGTATTGAAGGGGAGGTTTAAGAGCTATGACAAATAGTTTTAAAAGAGTATTATCATTCATTTTATGGTCCACTTTATGAGAAATATAATTTCGTCATTTGATGAAAGTAGGAAAATATTCATTAGAAAGTTGTTTGGCTTGATGAAATGGTTAAAATAATTTTCAAGAAGACCATCATGTTATTATTCTTTCACTAGAGCATTGAATAAATCTTCTGGTTGTGAGATGGAATATCTAATAATTTGGTTATACCATTCAAGTGCATCACAAAAAAAAGTTTTGGCTAAGATCTTGGTTGTAGAAAAGGTGTTAGTTTGGACCCATTACTTATAAATATTATCAAAAGACTTAAGAAATATAGTAGGTTTCTTAGTCCCATTATATGTGATAATTAGAGAAATATTTTCAATATCTATGCTTGTAATGAATGGGGTTAAAGATGCATTTTAAATATGTTGAAGCATTTTGTTATTCAAAGTATGTTGAGGGATATATTTCTATTGGAATCTCTAAGAGGAGGAGAGACAAAATTTTGATTTGTTTGAGACATAATGACTTGAGGTGGTTCACTAGTCATGTGTAATAAATGTTGTTTCATGTTCATCATTTGAGAGGTGTTAAAATTTTGTATTATGTTTATTTGATGTATGACTTGTGCAAGAAGTTGGGTTGTATCAATTGATGGGTTAGTATTTGTAGCAGGGGTATTAATATTGATAGGAACAAGATTATTAGTGTTGGTGGGAGGAATATTCTTTGTAGGTAGAGAATTCCCAACATTGGTATTGGGAGGAGGATTAGGATTAATGACCTCAACTACATTACATTGTGTAGTGATTGGTATTGGCTTAGGAGAAGATGAAAGAAGAAATAGTTTGATCTAAAGTAATGAAATAAGTGAGGTTATGATCTAAATCTTTGATTATGCAATATTCTTGACTAAGGGAAGGCTACAAAAATATCATCATTATGAGATAATATTAGATAACCACACAAGAAATAGGTACAAAAGTAAAGAGATGAGAAGAGACATATAAGAGTACAAACTCAACTAGGTTGACCTAGTACAAGAAACTAAGGACAAAAATTGTACAAAGTTGATAGGGTCAACCTAGTACAAGAAACTAGGTCTAAAAAATTGTACAGAGTTGATAGGGTTGACCTAGTATAGTAAATAGAGGTTGAAAAATATACAGAGTTGATTAGGTTGACCTAGCACAACACATAGTAAAAAATAGATAGTCTATAAGATATTGTGTCGATAGAAATGATTGTATACAGAGACAAGAAGAGAAAAAAATGACTTAAGAAAATAAGAAATAAAGGAAAACACACAATCAATTGGATTAATGAGGTTGATATAATTGAGACACACAACATAAAACCTTGCACCAACACTAGCTAATGAAAATTGTTTAATATAATATACAATTGAAAAAAGAGCAAACAATCAACTTGAAAAGTAAAATATAACTAAGTGGTCAACCTAAATGTTGTTAAATTTTTATAATATAATTTTAGATGTGATGGAAAATTATATGTAAAGAATGAATTAGAAAGAAATCTAAACATGATTTCAATATGTTTGGACTCAAAGAGATCTGTATTGACAATGGTATATGTTTGGTATTGAGGCTTAACCTCTCACTTCACACATTATAGTGATAAGGGTGTTAGGTGCTTAGTCAAAATATAATATTAATCATGTGTCTATACTTGGCTAAAAAACCAAGTTGGATTCCACCTTGATGATAAAATCTAAGTAAGTAGGCTTTGGATAGATAATTATTAAAATGCTTATTAAGATTTTATAATTTGATCATGTGTGTATAAAAAAGAAAATAATGAAACTAAACAATATATTGAAAACTAATTAATTAGACTGTGATTTATTCTAAGCATACAAGTAACAAAAAATGAAAGTGTGATCTAATTACTACATATAAGGGTTAATTTTAACTATTAAATGTGGAGCTTGGTTGTCTTCCAAGATCAGAGATTAAAAATTTGATATTATTTCAACTAGGCTTTGGAGCTCATTCTTTTTATCCATGATGGCATGGGAGGTTTCAAAGGGGGGTTATCCCCCCCTAGTGAGGGGTCTAGGGGCCACACACCCCGGTAGGGGTTAGGGAAAAAGCCTTCAAAGTGAAAATTCTATTAAAATTGTAATTTCATAGTCAATATAGACCATTGATTAAAGGTTTTCAAATTTGATGGTAGAGGTTATGTTTATGTATTTTTTTCCCTAAAATGTATTATTACATGGTTGAAATGATTTTGTAAATAGAGAGGAGGTAGAGAAGGTAGAGAGGTGTGACAAGTTTCAATGCAAGATTTATTTCTCCCTTGTATTGCTGAAAATAATATACTAGACAAGTTTGGTGGATGTAGCCCATCTTGGGTGAACCATGTTATATATGGTGTCTCCTATATTGTGTATGTTGATGATTATTTTATGTATATTTTATTGATTCATTTCATAGTTTCTATTGTATAAAATCTGGGGATAAATCTTTATTTTATTTTATCCTAACAGGTGGTATCAGATCTAGATTTTGTTTACATAATTTTAAATCATAGGAAGAAAAGGGTTTGACCTTGAGTGGGAGCTACGATAGATGAACATAAATCTAAGGTTGGGAGCTTTAATGGAATATTTGAAATGGTTCGGTACCACAACATTTAAATGAGTTTAACATGGTTACTAGTTAGTTACATTTCATAAATATTAATTTTGATGATGAAGTGATAGCTCTTCTCATTCTATGTTCCTTATCTAAAAGTTGAAATAACTTGGTAATGACAGTAAGCAACTTTGTGTCTAATAATGTTAAACTAAAGTTTGAAGATGTGGTGGGTGTTATCCTAAGTGAGAAAATTTAAAGAAAAAACATAGTTGAAACATCCATATCTATAAATGCATTAACAATGGAGAATAGAGGAAGGCAAAAGAATATAAAAAGTGGAAACCATGGAAAATCAAAAGGGGGTGCAAGATCTAAATCAAGAGGTAAGATAGAATGTTATATCTGTGGCAAGCCATGACACACAAAGAAAGAGTGATGGTTTCAAAAATATAAAGTAAGGACCAATAGGAAGGCAATAGAGAAGCAAATGTAGTTAGTGATGTAATACAAGATGCTCTATACTTTCTTTGGATGATATTGTTGAATCTTGAGTTTTAGATTCAAGTACTTATTTTCATGCTACCCCTCATAGACATTATTTTATAGATTATGTTGAAGGTAATTATGAGAATATTTAACTTGGTGATGATGAACCCTATAGTATTATTAGAAAAGGCAGTGTTCAGATTAAATTACAGAATGGGTTAAATTACAAAATGGAAACACTTGGGTGCTGAAAGATGTTAGGCATGTTCTAATTTTGAAGAGAAATTTGATCTCTGTATGACAACTAAGTAGTGAGAGTTATATGGTCACATTTATAGCCAAATCATGGAAGGTTACAAAGGGTTCCTTAGTGGTTGAAAAATGTAAGAAGGTAGGCACTTTATATTTGTCTACAGATATGTTAATTCATCTTGTGTTGTAGCTATTATAAGTAAAGATGTATCTTTGTGGCATTATAGACTTGGTCACACGATTTAAAAAGAAATGAAGACCCTGTATGCAAAAGATAAACTATCACGTCTGAAATAATTAGATCTAGACATTTGTGAGCACTGCATACATGGAAAAAAAATTGTGTGAGGTTTCTCAGGGTTGGACCAACTAGGAAGTAGAAATTAGAGCTTGTATATACAGATGTATGGAGACCAACTTAGGTATCTTCACTTGGTTGTTAAAATTATTATATTACTTTTATTGATGATGCAACTATGAAGGTTTGGGTATATTGTATTAAAAAATTCTAATTTTTTTGATACATTCAAGAAATAGAAAGCCTTAGTTAATAATGAAATAGATTTAAAATCTAAATGCATTGGATCAAATAATGGAGGTGAGTATTATAGTAACATTTTTAATAATTACTATTTAGAAAGTGGAATTTGTAGATAGAAAATAGTTCTAGGAACACCATAATATAATGGTGTGTCAGAAAGAATGAATAGGACAATTATGGAGCATGCTAGATGCATGAGATTGCATGCAAGTTTGCCTTTATAATTTTGGGTAGATGCTGTAACCACTACAGTTTATCTAATAAATAGAGGACCTTTATGTGCTTTGGATATTGGAATACCAAAGGAAGCATGGACTGGAAAGAAGATAAATTATTCTTTTCTAAGATTTTTTGGTTGTGAGGCATTTTCTTATATTGACAAAGATCATAGGAATAAGTTAGAAGCTAAGTCTCATAAATGCACATTTATTGGTTATCAAATCGATGATTATAGATTTTAATTATAGAATCTAGTTGATAAAAAAATAATCAGGAGTAGAGATGTTGTGTTCCATGAAAAAGTCATGTATAGGGACCAGTTGTAGGAAAAAAAGTAAGAAAAATCTAAAATAAAATATACAATATTAGAAGACATTACAAAAAAATATGTTCCAAAAATTCTTGATTAAAATGTGCAACAAGAACATGTACCTCAAACCCCTTTTAGAAGATATGTAAGAGTAAGTATACCACCTAATCATTTTTCTCCTTTATATTATTTATTACTTACTGATGGTGGTGAGCCAAAACTCTATGAAGAATCAATGTAGATTGATGCCAAGGATAAGTGAGAATAAGCTATGGATGAGGAGTATGATGCTCTAATGGAAAACTAGATATGAGATTTGGTGGAGCTTCCCAAAGGAAAGAAGGCATTACAGAATAAGTGGGTATATAGGATGAAGGAGGATAATGAAGGTAAAAAAAAATTTAAGGCCATAATGGTGATTAAAATTTTTGCATTAAAAAAAGTATAAATTTTGACGAAATATTTTCTCTAGTATTTAAAATGACTTATGTAAGAGTTTTTTAAGTTTGGTAGCAATAGAAGATTTTCACCTTGAATAATTAGCTATGAAGACTCCATTTGTTCATGGTGATTTGAAGGAGAAAATATATATGGAGCATCCATAGGGATACAAAGTCAAAGGTAAGGAGAAAATGGTGTGCAGATTGAAGAAGAGTTTGTATGACCTAAAACAAGCTCCAAGACAATGGTATTTGAAATTTGACAGTTTTATGACAAAACAAGGTTATTTTTGATGCCATTCAAACCATTTTTTATATTTTAAAAGTTTTTAAAATGGTAACTATATTATTTTACTTTTATATGTAGATGATATGCTTATAGCTGGTTCTAGCATGCATAATATTAATGTACTCAAAAAATAGTTAAGTGATAGATTTTCTATGAAGGATCTAGGTGCGACTAAATAGATCCTTGGTATGATGATAACTAGAGATATAAATAATAGAAAATTAAAATTATCAAAAGGAGAGTACATAAAAAAGTGTTGAAAATATTTAATATGCAGGATGTAAAATCAATTGGGACACCTTTTGCTACACACTTTAAATTAACAAAAGAACAATATCCTAAAACATAAGTAGAAAAGACCTTGATATCTAAAATTCCATTCTCATCAATGGTTAGTAGCTTAATTTATAAAATGGTGTGTACGATGTTAGATATTGCACATGCAGTGGGAGTGGTGAGTAGGTTCATGAGTGATCCAAGAAAGTAAACTTGGAAATAAAATGAAACCTTCATTACTTAAGAGGGACCATAGATATAGTGGTAAGCTATGGTGGATTAGATGTGACATTACATGTATATGTTGACTCAAATATGAAAGGTGACTTATATGGTAGAAGAAGCACTATAGGGTACGTGTTTATAATAGGTGGTACAAAATTTATTTGGGTATCATAGTTACAAAACAATGTGGCACTTTTAACTATAAAGGCTGAGTATTTTGCTTCTATAGAAGCAAGCAAAAAATAATTTGATTATAGAAGTTGATGAAAGAATTGGGACATAATAAAAAAATATGTACTTTATATAGTAATAGTCAAAGTGTAACTCATCTAGCCAAAAACTCATATTTTCACTCCAAAATAAAACATATTCAATTGTGGTATCATTTCATTCATTCAGTGATAGAGGAAGAGAAAAAAAGTTAGAGAAGATACATATCAATATCATATAGATATGATGACCAAGGTAATCACTAGAGAGAAGTTGAATATTTATTCAACTTCAATTAGTCTTCATGGATGATAATTAAATTAATAAACTTATCCAGGTTCATATAGTACAATGAATGTAGTAGTGATAGATTTGTTGCAATTAATCTTCAAGTGGGAGATTTTTAGGTGTGGACCCTAATTGTCTTCTAGGATTAGAAGTTAAAAATTTGATATTATTTCAGCTAAATTTTGGATCCCATTCTTTGTATCCATAATGACATGGGGGTTGCAATGGGGGGTTAATCCCCTTGTAGGGTTTAGGGGGAATATCACCCTAGCGGGGGTTTCAGAGGTTGTGCACCTTGGTGGGAGTTTGGGGGCAACGCCTCTGAAGCAAAAATTTTATTAAAATTGCATTGTAAAATTATAATTTCTTAGTCAATCTAGGTCATTCATTAAAGGTTTTTATATTTGATGGTAGAGGTTCTATTTATGAAGTTTTTGCCTTAAAATGTATTATTACATGGCTGAAATGAAAGATGAAATGATTTTGTACATAGAGACGAGGTGAAGAAGGTAGAGAGGTGTAACAAGGTTTGTTGTAGGATTTGTTTCTCCTTTATATTGTTGGAAATAACATACTAAACAAGTTTGGTGGATGTAACCCATCTTGGATGAACCATAGTAAATTTGGTGTCTACTATTTTAAGCATGTTTATGATTATTTTCAATATATTTAATGGATTCATTTCATAGTATCTCTTGTATGTGATTTGGGGATAAATCTATGTTTTATTTTATCTTAACAAGTGGTATCAGAGCCAAGTTTTGTTTGCATAATTTTAAATCATAATAAGAAAAGGGTTTGACCTCGAAGGGGAGCTATGGCGGATGAAAATAAATCTAAGGTGGAGAAGTTCAATGGATAGAACTTTGGATTGTAGAAGATGTAGATAGAGGATTGTCTTTACTAGAAGGACCTGTATTTGTCATTGGGAGGGTAAGCCAAGAAGCCATCGATAATGTCAGATGAAGCTTGGGAACTATTGCATCAAAAAGCCTTTGGAACCATATGGTTGTGCCTTGCATCTTCTGTAGATTTCAACATATCACAAGAAAAGACAACACAAGGTCTTATGAGCACATTAAACAAGTTATATGAGAAACCCTCTACCTCAAATAAAATATTTTTGATAAAAAATCATTCAATATGAAAATGTCTTAAAATGGTTTAGTATTAGATCATTAAAATGAGTTTAAAATGGTTACTAGTCAGTTACATTTTGTAAATATTGATTTTAAGGATGAAGATAAGACTCTTCTCATTCTTTGTTCCTTATCTAAAAGCTATAATAGCTTGGTAATGGTAGTAACTCTATGTCTATTAATGCTAAATTAAATATTGAAGATGTGGTAGGTGTAATCCTAAGTGAGGAAATGTAAAGAAAAAACATAGGTGAAACATTTATATCTAGAAATGCATTAATATTAGAGAACAAAGAAAGACAAAAGAATAGAGGAAGTGGAAACAGTGGAAAATCAAAAGGGGGTGAAATATCTAAATCAAGAGGCAAGATGGAATGTTGGATCTATGGCAAGCCAAGACACACAAAGAAAGAGTGTTGGTTTCAAAAAAATAAATTGAGTAAGGACCAACAAGAAGGTAATAGAGAAGCAAATATAATAGGTGATGTACTATGAGATGCTCTTATACTTTCTTTGGATAATATTGCTAAATTTTGGGTTTTAGATTCAGGGGCTTCTTTTCATGCTACCTTGCATAGACATTATTTTATAGATTACATTAAAAGATAATTATAATAATTTTTACCTTGGTGATGATAAACCATATAGTATTGTTGGAAAAGGAAGTGTTCAGGTTAAATTACATAATTAAAACACTTGGGTGCTAAAGGATGTTAGACATGTTCTGAACTTGAGGAAAAACAAGATCTCTATAGGGCAGCTAGGTAGTGAGGGCTTTATGGTCACATTTACATTTGAATCTTGGAAGGTTACAAAGGGTTCCTTAGTGGTTGAAAAAGGTAAAAAAGTAGGCACTTTATATTTATCTACAAATAATGTTAATTTATTTTGTGTTGTAGCTGTTATAGGTAAATACACAACTTTGTGGCATTACAAACTTGGCCACATGAGTGAAAAGGGAATGAAGACCCTACATGCAAAATATAAACTACCAGGTCTAAAAGAATTAAATCTATACTTTTTTGAGAACGACATATACTGTAAATAAAAACATATAAGGTTTCTCAAGGTTGAACAAACCATAAAGGAGCAAAAATTAGAGCTTGTACATATAGATGTATGAGGACTAGCTCAGGGACCTTCACTTGATAGTTTAATTAATTACATTACTTTATTGATGATGCAACTAGGAAGGTTTGGGTATATGCTATAAAAAGGAAGTATGATGTTTTTGATACATTCAAGAAATAAAAAGTTTTAGTTGAAAATGAAACAGGTTTAAAACTAAAATGTCTCAGATCAAATAATGGAGGTGAGTATTGTTGTAACCTTTTTAACAATTACTATTTAGAAAGTGAAATTCATAGATCAAAAATAATTCCAAGAACATCACAATAGAATAGTGTGTTATAAATAATGAATATGACTATTATGGAGCATGCTGAATGTATTAGATTGCATACAAGTTTGCCTTTATAGTTTTAGGTAGATGCTATAACTACTACAATTTATTTGATAAATAAAGGACCTTCGAGTGCTTTGGATGGTGGAATATTAGAGGAGGAATGGACTAGAAATAAGGTAGATTATTCTTTTCTAATATTTTTTGGTTTTGAAGCATTTTCTTATATTGATAAATATCATAAGAATAAGTTATAAGCCATCTCAAAAATGTACATTTATTTGTTATCGAACTGATGATTATGGATTCTAGTTGTGAAATTTGGAAGATAAGAAAACAATCATAAATAAAGATGTGTTCCATGAAAAAGTCATGTACAGGGCCCAGTTGCTGGAAAATAAGTCAAAAAAATCCAAAAGGGAATATATAATATTAGAAGACATTATATAAAAATGTCCTAGAAGTTCTTGATCAAAATGTGCAACAAGAACAGGTATCAAAATGTGCAACAAGAACAGGTACCTCAAATCCCTGCTAGAAGATCTACAAGAGTAAGTAGACCACCTGATCATTTTTATCTTTCTTTATATTATTTATTATTTACTGATGATGGTGAGCCATAAATCTATGAAAAAGTAGTACATATTGATGCCAAGTATAAGTGGGAACAAGCTATGGATGATGAGTTTGATGCTCTAATGGAAAACTAGACATGGGATTTGGTGGAGCTTCCCAAAGGAAAGAAGACATTCTAGAATAAGTGGGTATACAAGATAAAGGAGGAGAATGAAGATAAAAATAAATTCAAAGCCATAATGGTGATTAAAGGTTTTGCACAAAATAAAGGTATAGACTTTGATGAAATATTCTCTCTAGTAGTTAAAATGACTTCTATAATAGCTATTTTAAGTTTGGTAGCAATAGAAGATTTGTAGTTTGAAAAATTTGATGTGAAGATTGCATTCCTTCATGGTGATTTGAAGGAGGAAATATATATGGAACAGATACATGGATACAAAGTCAAAGGTAAAAATAAAATGATTCACAGATTGAAGAAGAGCTTGTATGGCCTAAAACAAACTCCAAGATAGTGGTATTTGAAATTTGACAATTCTATGATAGAACAAGATTATTGTAGATGTCATTCAGACCATTGTGTATATTTTAAAATTTTAAAAAATGGTAGTTACATTATTGTTTTTTATATGTATATGATATGTTTGTAGTTGTTTCCAACATACACAATATTACTATACTTAAGAAATAATTAAGTTTTAGCTTTTATATGAACGATCTATGTGCATCTAAATAGATTATTTGTATGAGAATAAATAGAGATAGAAAGAATAGAAAACTAGAATTATCACAAAGAGAACACATCAGAAAAGTGTTGAAAAGATTTAATATGCAGGATGAAAAATCAGTTAGGACGCCTTTGGTTGCACACTTTAAATTAACAAAATAATAATAGTCTAAAACACAAGAAAAAAAAAATTGATGTTTAAAATTCCATACTCATCAACAGTTGGTAGTTTAGTGTATGCAATGGTGTGTATAAAGCTAGACATTGTGTATGCAGTGAGAGTGGTAGTAGGTTCATGACTGATCTATGAAAGTAAAATTTAAATTTATTAAAATGGATCCTTCATTAATTAAGAGGGACCATAGATACAATTTTAAGCTATGGTGGATCAGATGTGACATTACAGGGATATGTTGACTCAAATATGACATGTGATTTAGATGGTAAAAGAAGCACTCTAAGGTATGTGTTTACAATAGGTGGTACAATAGTTAGTTGGGTATCAATGTTAAAAAATGTTATGAAACTTTCAAGCATAGAGACTAAGTATGTTTCTACTACAGAAGAAATCAAGGAAATAATTTAGTTATAGAAGTTGATGTAAGAATTGAGACATAATCAAGAAATATGTACTCTATTTAGTGACAATGAGAGTGCAATTAATCTAGCCATAAATTTATATTTTCACTCTATAATAAAACATATTCAATTAAGGTATCATTTTATTTTTTCATTGATAGAGGAAGAGAAACTAAAATTAGAAAAGATACATACCGGTAAAAATCTTGCAGATGTGATGACCAAGGTAGTTACTAAAGAGAAGTTGAAGATTTATTCAACTTCAATTGTTCTTCATGGATGATAATTAAATTAATGAACTTGTCCATGTTCAAATATTATAGTGGAAGTAGTAGCGGTAGATTTTCTACAATTAGTCTCCAAGTGGGAGATTGTTAGATGTGGAGCCTGATTGTCTTTTAGGATTAAAAGTTAAAAATCTGGTATTAGTTCAGCTGAGTTTTGGATTTCATTCTTTGTATCTATGATGACATATAGGGTTTCAATGGGGGTTACTCCCTTTAAAGGGTTAAGGGGGCTATCCCCCCTATAGGGGGTCTAGGGATCGTGCGTCCCAGTGGGGGTTCGGGGGCAACACCTTCGAAGTAATTTTTTTTATTAAAATTGCCTTGTAAAATTATAATTTCGTAGTCAATTTGGACCATTGATTAAAATTTTCTAAATTTGATGGTAGAGGTTATGTTTAATTTTTTTAATCCTATAATGTATTATTACATGGCTGAGATGAAAGATGAAATGATTTTATACATAGAGAGGAGAGAGAGAAAGTAGAGAGGTGTAATAGGTTTTGTTGCAAGATTTATTTCTCCCTTATATTGATAGAAATAATATACTAGACAAGTGTGGTGGATGTATCCTATCTTGGATGAAGCACATTAAATCTAGTGTGTCCTATTTTATGCATGTTCATTATTATTATTTTTGTATGATTGATTGATTGATTTCATAGTTTCTATTGTATGTGATTTGGAGATAAATTTGTTTTATTTTATCCTAACAAGTAGTATCAAAGCTAGGTTTTGTTTGCGTAACTTTAAATCATAGGAAGAAAAGGGTTTGACCTCACATGGGAGCTATGGAAGATGAAAATAAATATAATATGGAGAAGTTCATGGATAAAACTTTGGATTGTGGAATATGTAGATAGAGGATTACCTTTACTAGAAAGACCTGTATTTGCCATTGAGAGGGCAAGCTAAGAAACCATCGACAATGTCAGATGAAGCTTGGGAACTATTGGATTAGAAAATTGTTGGAACCATAAGGTTGTACCTTGCATCTGGTATAGCATTCAACATATCATAATAAAATACAAAAGAAGGTATTATAAGCACATTAGGCAAGTTATATGAGAAACCATCTGCCTCAAATAAAATATTTTTGATGAAAAAATTATTTAATACAGAAATGTCTAAAAATGGTTTAATACCATATCATTTGAATGAGTTTAACATAGTTACTATTCAATTACATTTCATAACTATTGATTTTGATGATGAATTTAGGGATCTTCTCATTCTTTGTTCCTTATTTGAAAAATGCAATAGCTTGGTAATGGTAGTAAGCAACTCTGTATATAATAATGCTAAATTAAATTTGAATATGTGGTGTTTGTTATCCTAAGTGAGAAAATGAGAGGGAAAAGCACAAGTGAAACATCCATATGTGGAAATTCAATAACAGTGAAGAACAAAGGAATGCAAAAGAATAGAGAAAGAGAAAACTGTGAAAAACCAAAAGGGGGTGCAAGATCTAAATAAAGAGGCAAGATGGAATGTTGACTTTGTGGCAAGCCAAGACACCCAAAGAAAAAGTGCTAGTTGAAAAAAGATAAATTGAGTAAGGACTACTAGGAAGGTAATATAGAATAAAATGTAATAGGTGATGTACTACACTATGCTCTTATACTTTCTTTGGATAATATTGTTCAATCTTAAGTTCTAGATTTAAGTGCTTCTTTTCATGCTACCCATCATAGACATTATTTTATAGATTATGTTCAAATTAATTGTAGGAATGTTTACCTTGGTGATGATGAATCCTATAGTATTATTGAAAAAATAAGTGTTCAAGTTAAATTATAGAATGGAAACACTTGGGTGTTGAAGGATGTCAGGGTTGTTGTGAGCTTGAGGAAAAATTTGATCTGTTCAGGGTGGCTGGGTAGTGAGGGTTGTATGGTCACATTTATAGCCAAATTATGAAAGGTTACAAAGGGTTACATATTGGTTTCAAAAGGTAAGAAAGTAGACTCTTTATATTTGTCTACAGATAATAATAATTCATCTTGTGTTGTAGCTATTACAAGTAAAGACGTAGCCTTGTGGCATTACAAACTTGGCCACATGACTGAAAAGGGAATGAAGACCCTACATAAAAAATATAAACTACCAGGTCTAAAAGAATTAGATCTGAAATTTTTTGAGCACTACATATATGAAAAACAAAAACATGTGAGGCTTCTTAGGGTTAGACTAGCTAGGAAGGATCATAAATTAGAGCTTATGCATAAAGATGTATGGGAACTAGGTTAGGTATCTTCACTTGGTGGTTCAAATTATTACGTTACCTTTATTGATGATGCAAATAAGAAGGTTTGTATATATTGTATAAAAATGAATTTTGATGTTTTTGATACATTCAAGAAATAAAAAGCTTTAGTTGAAAATGAAATAGGGTTAAAACTTAAATATCTCAAATCAGATAATGGAGGTGAGTATTTTAGTAATGCTTTTAATAATCACTATTTAAAAATTGGAATTGATAGATATAAAATACTTTTAGGAACCTCTAAATAGAATGGTTTGTTATAAATAATGAACATTACTATTATGGAGTGTGTTAGATGCATTAGATTGCATGCAGGTCTCTCTTTACAATTTTGGATAGATGTTGTAACTATTGTAGTTTATCTGATAAATAGAAGACCTTTGAGTGCTTTAGATGGTGAAATACTAGAGGAGGTATGGATTAGAAAGAAAGTAGATTACTCTTTTCTAAAAAATTTTAATTGTGAGGCATTTTCTTATATTGAAAAATATCATAGTAATAAGTTAGAAGCTAAGTCTTATAAATGCACATTTATTGGTTATTGAATTGATGATTATAGATCTGGGTGTAGAATCTAGAAGATAAAAAACCAATTAAGAGTAGAGATGTGTTCCTTGAAAAATTCATGTATAAGGACCAGTTGTAAGAAAAAAATAAAGATAAATCTAAAAGGGAATATACAATATTAGAAGACATTACAGAAAACCATGTCCCAAAAGTTCTTGATCAAAATGTGCAATAAGAACAGGTACATCAAACCCTTGATAGAATATCTACAAGATTAAGTAGACCTCCTGATCATTTTTTTCTTTATATTATTTATTACTTACTGATAGTGGTGAGACATAAAGCTATGAAAAAGCAGTGCAAATTGATGCCAAGGATAAATGGGAACAAGCTATGGATGAGGAGTATGATTCTCTAATAGAAAAATAGACATGGAATTTGGTGGAGCTTCTTAAAGGAAAGACAACGTTGAAAAATAAGTGGGTATACAAGATAAAGTAGAAGAATGAAGGTAAAAAAAATCAAGGCTAGAATAATGGTTAAAGGTTTTGCACAAAAAAAATGTATAGACTTTGACCAAATATTTTTCCTAGTAGTTAAAATGACTTATATAAGAGTTATTTTAAGTTTGGTAGCAATAGAAGATTTTCATATTCAACAATTAGATGTGAAGACTGCATTCCTTCATGTTGATTTGGTGAAGGAAATATATATGGAGTAGCCATAGGGACACAAAGTCAAAGATAAGGATAAAATGGTGTGCAAGTTGAATAAGAGTTTGTATGGCCTAAAACAAGATCCAAGACAATGGTATTTAAAATTTGATAAATTTATGATAAAATAGGGTTATTGTATATTCCATTTAGACCATTGTGTATATTTTAAATTTTTTGAAAATGGTAGCTACATTATTTTAATTTTCTATGTATATGATATGATTGTATCTGGTTCCAACATGCACAATATTAATATACTTAAGAAATAGATAAATGATAGATTTTCTATGAAGGATCTAAGTGTAGCTAAATAGATCCTTGGTATGAGGATAACTAGAGATAGAAAGAATAAGAAAATGGAATTATCATAGGGAGAGTACATCAAAAATGTTTTGAAAATATTTAATATGCAAGATGCAAAATCAATTGCGACATCTTTGGCTCCACACTTAAATTAACACAGGAATAATGTCTTAAAACACAAGAAGAAAAAAACTTGATTTCTGAAATTCTATGGATATGATGGAGATTATCTCGTAGGATGTTGAGAATTTGATCTCAATAGTGGAGAGTAATATTGACTAACTGAACTGGAGAACTACCGAGTGTATGTGGAAGCATTGTTGGGGGCACTTGACCATAAACTACTTCATATGGAGTCATTTTAGTAGAAGTGTGGTTTGAGGTATTGTACCACCATTCTGTGAGGGGAACCACTTTACCCAATTATGTTGTTGTTTTGATGCAAAGTAGCAAATAAATGTTTGAAAGCATTCGTTGAACATTTCTATTAGGCCATCAGTTTAGGGATGATATCTAGAGCTCATCTTTAGTTGTGTGGTTGTGCATTGAAATAACTCTATCCAAAAATGGCTAGTGAAAGTTGCATCATGATCAAAGATAATTGAAGAAGGGATGTCATGAGGATATAAAATATGATCCACAAAAACATGTGTGATCATGGAGGTTGTATAAGGGTGGCTGAGGGCACAAAAATGACTATATTTGGAGAGGCGGTCGACCATAACCATGATCATTATTTTTCCATCAGATTTAAGGAACCCCTCAATAAAATCCATAGAAATATTAGTCCAGATCCTAGTAGAGATGGGCAAAGGTTTGAACAAACTAAAAATCATTGTATTTTCACCTTTTTTATGTTAGTATTACATCTCGATTCCTCACTAAGTAAACTATTTGAATATTCATAGATATTTATAGTTGATACCTCTAATTGATTATTTTTTACTAATCTTTTAGATATATGTTGTTATGAGACAATAGAATATTGTTCAGGTTATATGATCACACTATTATGAGTTAGCTATAAGTATATGTTTACTTTATAATTATGTTGATTTTTCATTTCAAATATATTTTATCATGAATGTATATCATGACTTTTATGGTCTCACTACCTACTTTATTGTGAGTTTGATGCAAAAGAACTCATTCCTCAAAGTGTGATGGAGGGAGATCATCATAAGAGAGGATGACATAGATGGAGATGTCAGGGTATGATAGAGAATTGACAAGAACATTACAAACACCACAATAGTTATCACATATTAGAATGCATTAAAAATGATTTGTACACATGTTTATTTCTACTTGTTTTGGAAAGTCAATTGTTATGATTTGAATAGTGTAATAATTTTTTTTTACATATTTTATACATTTTATCATTCATTCTAGTGAAAATATTACTAGCATGATTAGATTTAAAAATCTAGAATAATTAATTGTCAAAATTGTCAATAAAACTTGTGACAATAAAATATATTAATTAAATTATTGAATTATAGATTTTATTTATTTTATGTTAAAATAAATTATATAAAAAAATGACAATAAATATTAAAAACAAATGTCAATGACTCAATTTAAGAAAATCAAATATATTTAAAAAATAACTAAAACAAAAAAAAAAAAGAAAAATCTTTAAAATAAAAGACTATGCTTATTGTTATAAGAGAAATTAAGAAAGAAAGGGCATCATTTAAGAGTTTTAAAGAAAAATTGAATTGGAGAGAAGCACAAGAGGTTCATAGCATAATGAGACATAGAGAAAAAGAATGGAAGCAGAGAAAAAGATCAATCGCTCAATTTGTTAGGTAGGCAATGTTTTTAAATTTTAAAGTATGTTTATGTGAAACATTCTGGGTGATTCTATTTTTTAAATATCTCAATGTTTTTTCAAAATTTTGAGATGAATATTTAATTGAGAAGAATATAATCTACCATAGTCACTTAGGATATTTTTGTGTAGTGGAGGAGGCAACTTGAGTGTCTTAGTTAATACATGCACTTGAATAGAAAATAATCCTACAAAGATTGGTTTAGCTGCTCAACATTTCCATAACTATTCAATTTAGAGTATAAGGAACTAGACACCTTCATATTAACCATAAGATCAAGTAGGTTATTATATTTTCTTCTTTAACTTCACCTTTTAAGCTTGTTTGTTCTCTGGTTGTAATGTTTTTTAGAATAAATTGGGTGCATTCAATAACAATTTTTTCCTATATAATTCTCTATTTTTCATATTTTGGATACACGAAATTAATCAGACTTATTAAGTGAAAATGTTAAATAAGGAAGGCCATTGATGTAATTAAATTGAAAAAGACCTTATAAAATTAGAGGGATTAGTGGGTGAAACTGGCGTACGTGAACAAGATAAAAATAATTTTTTATGCAACTAAAATAATTTTTTTTGATATCTTTTCGTGTTTTGGTCTAGAATAACTGCATCATTTTTTTGACTTATTTAGAAAATTCTTGCCTATAATATCATTTTTTTAATGCCACAAATACCTGACTATCTGGTGAGATTGTCTTACGCTAGAAATTCTTGATGTTTTATGGCTCATGTGAAAAAAATTGTGACAGAGTTTTTTTGAGACATATATTTGTTCTAGCATCTCCATTGGGTGTGTGATTAACAACACTCATTTGTAGGTGAATAGGTTTCTTGAAACTTGATGATATTATTGCAGATAATATAGTTTTTCCCCTTTTATCCAAAAATAATGTAATTATCCTAGATTATTTTACCCAAATAAAATTTAATTATGAATGTTTAGATATATGGCATAGTATATTTATAGAATCTAAACTGTAAATCATAATTATTAACATCCTTTTGGATCCCAATAATAATTCATAATTAAATAATAATTGTTATTCAAATCCTATCAAGTAATTGGGTGATTTAAATAAAATGTGCAACACCATGCAAGAGCCGAATCAAAACCAATGAATGCCTTTGCCTAGTGAGTGAGCAATGACTTAATTAAGTTGATGCCTTTTATTCTTGAATGAAAGAGGGTGAATATTTATATGGTTTTTAATATTGGGATTTCATAGTTTATGGATATTATTATAATTTTGTTAAAATTTATATTAATTTATCCAGTAAATGTAATAATAATTATGATATATTAAAGTATTCACACTCAATTATGTTATACATTAATATTAACTTTATAAAAATATATTAAAAGCTACATTAGCTATTATTCATATATGTGAATATTGTCTTGGTTCTTAGCATACTAATATTATAGTTCATAATGTAACTATGCTTAATATATTATTATTTGGGGCAGTCAATAGTATTACAAATGATGGATATATGAATCTATTTTCTTCCCCGTTGTCACTAAAGTAAAAAAAACCAAAATAGATAGCAATGTATCTATTGAGGTTGTTACTTAAGATGTGAGTCTTACATATATTTATTCAGATAGATGTCAATTTTTATGATAAGACTATTACATGTGGTATTCATACAAGATAAATCGGGTAAAATAGATCATAGCATATTTTTAGTAACGCTGACGATTTGAAAGTCATAAAATAAATCTGAATTGGTGTTAGTATCACTGCCTAATAAATGAATGATGTGTGCTTAGTATAAAATATTTAAGGCATTTATGTTTTTAATATATATATAATGAGTTATGTTAAATAATTACATATAATTAGGTTTATGAATGCATGCATTCAAATCTCTAAAAAGTATAGCAAATGCTTACTTGGATTATCCAATGTTTCATGTGTGTTGAGTTTTGTTTTGTTATATCTACATATAGATCTAAGTATGCAACATAAGTACATAATGCAAATGGTTGTGTTGGGTCATATACCTAAACTTGTAGTTAGAAATATGATTTTATCTAGTCATCAGGTGATCAAAAGACCAAAACTATAACCGTATTAAAATAGTCTTCTATAAAATATAATTAGATGTTTAAATGAATGTTATAACATGTTTATGATTTCTCTACAAAAGATTGATTGATTATTAGTTATATGTATTTAGTATTGAATACTTGTGTGCAGTACATACTATGAGAGTGTTAATATGTATAAATATTTGATTATATTTAGCATATAATGATGCATCATGATACGTGGTTATAAGTTATATTTTTTTGAATGCTAGTACATACTTTAAACTTAAGGTATACTTAGGTGGTATAATCTTGTGCTTACTTGATTGTTATTATATATGTGAGTCATTTGATTCTTGAAATCATAACTTTGGTTATGTATATTTATGTAGTTTTGAACTATGATAGTATGGGATATCATAAAATAGTATAATGTAAATATATATTAAATCCAGATGGTACATACTATAATTGATATGTTTACACTCACTTACATCAAAATAATTAAATATATGCATATCAATTATTACTATGAATAGTATGTTTTTTGACAGTTGGTAGGACTTTTTACATGTGTGCATACAACTTTTGAGAGTATAGTGTATACTAGGATAGAATACTATGAGTTTTTTAAGAACTGTGACTTACTTTGTTATGTCTATTTGCTTGAATAAAAAATTATATTTTCATATATTTAAGACTACTTTATATGATTGATTATGATAAATTGGTAGTTATGTCTGAGAATACTAGACTGTGGTAATAAGGGTTATCAAATGGTGTAGTATGTTTAGAAACTAATTATGATAGTAAAACTTTTGTCAAATATGTATTTATTTGAGTGAAATAAATTATAATCATTATTTTTAGTATGGGATAAAAAATAATGTAAGATTTATTCATATGTTTGATAGAATAAATGTATATTTTGGTTACTCCTATGTTTAACATATTATATGATATATTTACTACTATGATGTAAATTAAATGAATATTGTGGTTGAGTTCTATTTGACCATTCTATATTGTTGACACAGAGTAAGGAGTGAGATAGATTTTACTGACTTACTAACATCACAATGTCAGATGAAGATAGTCCACTCAAGTGGTGTATATGAATTTAATTAATCTATAGTTTGTTATTATTTATAATTTGTAAAACATTAGATCAAAGTATGTTTATAAATACATTATAGGATATATAGGAGAAGTATGAGAAGGTAAAGGAGGTAAAAGAGGACCATGTATGATATGCTTTGGACTAGGCATTTAAACTTGGTACTCTTTTGGTTCATGTGACCTAAGAGGTTGAGTTTAAACAGATGCAAAGATATGTTTAAAGTTGTTCATGTTACATATCCTTTCTTTATTGGTATAGGAAAAAGGATCAATTGTGGTTTGAACAAAATTAGTGGAAGAGGTGTAAATATGGGATAATTGTTGTTGTTCATTAGGTAGTTGATGTTAATATGATTGTGGTTTTTTTAGATTGAATTTATAGGGGTTGAAGATAGTCTTGATAATATTGTTTTGTGAGAGTATCAAGATTGAAATGTAGATCAAACAAGAAAGAAATAATAAATTGGTGAATATCACGATAAGAGTCATGAGAATGATCTATAGTAGCATTCCACAAATAAAATTTATTAAGAATGTACTATTTTGGAGGAGGTTTGGAAGGATCAAAGCTTATGGATTTAGAGGGTGGTAATTTCTTCTCAAGTTGTTCTAGACTTAAAGGAGGGTGGACTGGGTTAAAATTCGTTGAATTAGATGCTCTATTTTGAGGTTGGGGAGGCTTGCATGAATCAATGTTATGAAAAAATGAATGAAAAGGTTCTTTAGTAGTTATTTGAAGTGTTTCAAATTGAGTCATAGAAAATTTGTCTTTTTATTTGATCTATGGTTTTGTCTAAAGTATTAAGTTAAAAAAATTCAAACTTTGCATTGAAGGGGAGGTTTAAGAACTATGAAAAATAGTTTTAAAAAAGTATTATCATTCATGTTATGGTCCACTTTATGAGCAAGAGACTTCCATCATTTGATGAAAGTATGAGAAGATTGATTAGAAATTTGTTTGGCATTGATGAAATGGTTAAGATAATTTTCAAGAGGGCCATCATGTTGTTATTCCTTCACTAGAACATTGGATAAATCCTCTAATTGTGAGATGAAATATATAGGAATTTGGTTGTACCATTCAAATGCATCGCCAATAAAAGTTTTGGCTAAGAGCTTGGTGGGAGCAAAGATGTTAGTTTAGACTCATTCTTTATAAATATTACTAAAAGGCTTAAGAAATATAGTAGGGTCCTTAGTCTCATTATATATGATAGTTGAAGAAATGCTTCCAATATCTATGTTTTCAATGAATGAGACTAAAGATTAATTTTGAAGATGTTGAAGCATTTTGTCATTCAAATTAGGTTGAAATATATATTTCCATTGGCATCTCTAAGAGGAGAGACAAAATTTTGATATGGTTGAGACATAATGACTTAAGGTGGTTCACTAGTCATGTGTAATAAATGTTCTTTCATGTTCATCATTTGAGAGGTGTTAGAAGTTTGTATTATGTTCATTTGATGTATGACTTGTGCAAGAAGTTGGGTTATATCAATAGATGGGTTAGTGTTTGTAGTAGGGGTATTAGTGTTGATAGGAACAAAATTATTAGTGTTGGTGGGAGGAGGAATCTTTGTAGGTAGAGGATTCGTAACATTGGTATTGAGAGGAGGATTAGGATGAATGACCTCAACTAAATTACATTGTGTAGTGATCGGTAGTGGATTATGAGAAGATGAAGGAAGAAATAGTTTCATCTAAAGTAATGAAATAAATAAAGTTATGATCTAAATCCTTGATTATGTAATATTCTTGACTAAGGGAAGGCTACAAAGATATCATCATTATGAGATAATATTAGATAACCACATGAGGAATAGGTGTAAAAGTAAAGAGATGGGAAGAGACATATAAGAGTACAAAGTCAACTGGATTGACCTAGTATAAGAAACTAAGGATAAAAACTATATAGAGTCAACAAGATTAACTTAGTACAAAAAATTGGGTCTAAAAATTATCTAAAGTTGACAGGGTCGACCTCATACAATAAATAGAGGTTGAAAAAATGTAAAAAGTTGATTAGGTCGAGCTAGCACAATAGACAATAAAAATTAGATAGTCTGTAAGAGACTGTGTTGATAGAAATTATTGTATATGAAGACAAGAAGAGAAAAAATATATAATTGCTTAGGAAAACAAGAAATAAAGGTAAACACACAATCAATTGGATTAATGAGGTTGATCCAATTGAGGCACACAATACAAAACCTTGCACCAACACTAGCTAATACAATTTTTGTTAATATGATACACAATTGAGAAAAGATCAAATAATCAAATTGAAAAGTAAAATATAACTAAGTGGTCAACCTAAATGTTAGATTTTAATAATATAATTTTGGATGTGATGGAAAACTGTTTGTAAGCAAGGAACTAGAAAACAATCTAAAGATAATTTTAATACATTTAGACTGAAAGGGATCTATATTGGAAATGGTATAGGTTTGGTATTAGGGATGACACCTCACTTCACACATTACAGTGATAAGAGTGTTAGGTGCTTAGTCACAATATATCATTAACCATATGTTTATACTTGGCTAAAAAATCAAGTTGGATTCCATCTTGGTGATAAAATTTAAGTAGGTAGGCCTTGGGTAGATAATTATTAAAATGCTTATTAAGATTTTATAATTTGGTCATGTGTGCATAAAAGAGAAAATAATGAAACTAAATGGTATATTAAAAACCACTTAATTAGACTATGTGATATATTATAAGTATACAAGTAACAAAAAATGAAAGTGTGATCTAATTACTAGCATATAAGGGTTAATTCTAAGTGTTAAGTGTAGAGCCTGATTGTCTTGCAAGATCAGAGATTAAAAATTGGATGTTATTTCAACCAGGTTTTGGATCCCATTCTTTGTATCCATGATGACATAGGGGGTTGCAATGGAGGTTACTCCCCTTGCGGGATTCAGGGGGGTTATCCCCCCGGTGGGGGGTCTGAGGGATATGTACCCTGGTGGGGGTTTGGGGGCAATGCCTTCAAAGTGAAAATTTTATTAAAAATACCTTATAAAATTATAATTTCATAGTCAATCTAGACCATTGATTAAAGTTTTTCAAATTTGACAGTAGAGGTTATGTTTAGGTGTTTTTTGTTTTGAAATGTATTATTAAATGGCTGAGATGAAAGATGAAATGATTTTTTAAATAGAGAGGAGGTAGATAAGGTAGAGAGGTGTGACAAGTTTTGTTGTAGGATTTATTTCTCTCTTGTATTTGCTGAAATTAATATACTAGAAAAGTTTGGTGGATATAGTCCATCTTGGATGAATCATGTTAAATATAATTTCTCATATATTGTGTATGTTTATGATTATTTTATATATGTTTTATTGATTCATTTCATAGTTTTTCTTGTATGTAATTTGGGGATAAATCTATGTTTTATTTTATCCTAACAAGTGGTATTAGAGCTAGATTTGGTTTACATAATTTTAAATCACACAAAGAAAAGGGTTTGACCTCAAGTGGGAGCTATGGTGGATGAAAATAAATATAAGGTTGAGAAGTTCAATGGATAGAACTTTAGATTGTGGAAGATGCAGATAGAGGATTACCTTTAACAGAAGGACTTGTATTTACTATTGGGAGGGAAAGCCAAGAAGCCATCGACAATGTCAGATGAAGCTTGGGAACTATTGGATCAGAAAGCCCTTGGAACCATATTGTTGTGCCTTCCATTTTATATAGCATTCAACATATCATAAGAAAAAATAACAAAATGTCTTATGAGCACATTGGATAAGTTATATGAGAAACCCTATGCCTCAAATAAAATATTTTTGATAAAAAACTTATTCAATATAAAAATGTCTTAAAAATGGTTTAGTACTAGATCATTTAAATGAGTAACATAATTACTAGTCAGTGACATTCCATAAATATTAATTTTGATGATGAATTTAAGGCTCTTCTCATTCTTTGTTCTTTCCCTAAAAGCTGAAATAGCTTGGTAATGGCAGTAAGCAACTCTATGTCTAATAATGCTAAACTAAAGTTTGAACATGTGGTGGTTGTTATCTTAAGTGATAAAATGCAAAGGAAAAACATAGGTGAAATATTCATATCTATAAATTTACTAACAATAGAGAATAGAGGAAGAAGAAACCATGGAAAATAAACGGAGGGTGCAAGATCTAAATCAAGAGGCAAGATGGAATGTTAGATCTATTGCAAGCCATGACACACAAAGAAAACATGTTGGTTTTGAAAAGATAAAGTAAGGACCAATAAGAAGGTAATAGAGAAGAAAATGTAGTAGGCGATGTACTAAAAGATGCTCTTATACTTTCTTTAGATAATATTATTGAATCTTGGGTTTAGATTCATGTGATTCTTTTCATGATACCCCTCATAGACATTATTTTATAGATTACATTCAAAGTAATTATGAGAATGTTTACATTGGTGATGATGAACCCTATAGTATTATTGGAAAAAAAAGTGTTCAGGATAAATTATAGAATAGAAATACTTGGGTGCTGAAGGATGTCAGGCATGTTCTAATCTTGAGAATAAATTTGACTTATGTATGGCAATTGGGTAGTGAGAGTTATATGGTCACATGTACAGTTGAATCATGGAATGTTAAAAAAGGTTCCTTAGCGGTTGCAAAAGGTAAGAAAGGAGGCACTTTATATTTGTCTATAGATAATGTTAATTCATCTTGTGTTGTAGTTATTACATGTAAAGATGTAACTTTGTGGCATTATAGACTTGGCCACATGAGTGAAAAGCGAATGAAGACCTTACATGCAAAAGATAAACAACCAGGTCTGAAATAATTAGATCTAAACATTTGTGAGCACTGCATACATGGAAAATAAAAATGTGTGAGGTTTCTCAAGGTTAGAACAACTAGGAAGGAGTAGAAATTAAATCTTGTGAATATAGATGTATGGAGACCAACTCAAGTATCTTCACTTGATGATTCAAATTATTACAATACCTTTATTGATGATGCAGCTAGAAAGGTTTGGGTATACTGTATAAAAAATAAGTTTGATGTTTTTGATAAATTCAAGAAATAGAAAGCTTTAGTTGAAAATGAAATAGGCTTAAAACTAAAATATCTCAGATCAGATAATGGAAGTAAGTATTAGAGTAACATTTTTAACAATTACTTTTTAGAAAGTGGAATTTGTAAACAAAAAATAGTTCTAAAAACACCACAACAAAATGGTATGTCAAAAATAATGAATAGGACTATTATGGAGTGTACCAGATATATGAGATTGCATGCAGGTTTGCATTTATAATTTTAGGTAGATGTTGTAACTACTATAGTTTATCTGATAAATAAAAGACCTTTGAGTGCTTTAGATAGTGGAATACCAAAGGAAGCATGGACTAGAAAGAAGATAGATTATTCTTTTCTAAGCATTTTTGGTTGTGAGGCATTTTTTTTATTGACAAAGATCATAGGAATAAGTTAGAAACTGAGTCTTAGAAATGCACGTTTATTGGTTATTGAATTGATAATTATAGATTCTGGTTATGGAATCTAAAAGATAAAAAATTATTAGAAGTAGAGATGTTGTATTCCATGAAAAAGTCATATACAAGGACCAATTTTAGGAAAAAACGTAAGAAGAATCTAAAAGGAAATATACAATATTAGAAGACATTATAGATAAACATTTTCTAGAAATTCTTGATCAAAATGTGCAACAAGAATAGGTACCTCAAACCCTTTTTAGAAGATATGTAAGAGTAAGTAGACCACCTGACCATTTTTCTCTTTCTTTATATTATTTATTATTTACTGATGGTGGTGAGCCAAAAATATATGAAGAATTAGTGTAAATTGATGCCAATGATAAGTGGGAACAACCTATGGATGAGGAGTATGATGCTCTAATAGAAAACTAGAAATGAGATTTGGTGGAGCTTCCCAAAGAAAATAAGGCATTGTAGAATAAGTGGGTATACAAGATGAAGGAGGAAAATGAAGGTAAAAACAAATTTAAGGTCATAATGATGGTTAAAAGTTTTGCACAAAAAAAGGTATAGAATTTGACGAAATATTTTCTCTAGTAGTTAAAATGACTTCTATAAGAGCTATTTTAATTTTGTTAGTAATAGAAGATTTTCACCTTGAAAAATTAGATGTGAAGACTCCATTCCTTCATGGTGATTTTGAAGAGGAAATATATATGGAGCAGCCACATTGATACAAAGTCAAAGATAAGGAGAAAATATTGTGCAAATTGAATAAGAGTTTGTATGACCTAAAACAAGCTCTAAGACAATGGTATTTAAAATTTAATGGTGTTATGACAAAACAAGGTTATTGTAAATGTCATTCAAACCATTATATATTTTTTGAATTTTTTAAAAATGGTAGCTATATTGTTTTGATTTTATATGTAGATGATATGCTTGTAGCTGGTTCCAACATGCATAATATTAATGTACTCAGAAAATAATTAAGTGATAGTTTTTCTAAGAAAAATCTAGGTACAGCTAAACGGATCCTCGGTATGAGGATAACTAGAGATAAAAAGAATATAAAATTGAAATTATCACATGGAGAGTAAATCATAAAAGTGTTGGAAATATTTAATATACAAGATGTAAAATTAGTTGAGACATTTTTAGCTGCACACTTTAAATTAACAAAGGAACAATATCCTAAAACATAACTAGAAAAGAACCTGATATCTAAAATTTTATACTCATCAGTAATTGGTAGTTTAATGTATACAATGGTGTGTATGAGGTCATACATTACACATGTAGTGGAAGTGGTGAGTAGGTTCCTGAGTGATCCAAGAAAGTAACATTAGAAGGAAGTAAAATGGAACATTCATTACTTAAGAGGGACGATAGATACAATGTTAAGCTATGGTGGATCAGATGTGACATTATAGGGATATGTTGACTTAGATATGGAAGGTGACTTGTATGATAGAGGAATCACTATAGAGTATGTGTTTATAATAGGTGGTATAACATTTAATCAGGTATCATAGTTACAAAAAATTATGGCACTTCTAACCATATAGGTTGAGTATGTTGCTGCTATAGAAGCAAGCAAATAAATAATTTGATTATAGAAGTTGATGAAAGAATTGGGACATAGTCAAGAAATATGTACTCTATATATTGATAGTTGGAGTGCAATCCATCTAGCAAAAAACTTAGTTTTTCACTCCAAAATAAAACATATTCAATTACAATATCATTTCATTCATTCAGTGATAGAGGAAGAGAAAATAAAATTGGAGAAGATACATACTAGTAAAAATATTATGGATATGATGACCAAGGTAATTACTAGAGAAAATTTGAATATTTATTCAACTTCAATTGGTCTTCATGGATAATAATTAAATTAATGAACTTGTCCAGATTAAAATAGTACAATGGATGCAGTAGCGGTAGAGTTGTAATTAATCTTCAAGTGGGAGATTGTTAGGTGTGGATCCTGATTGTCTTTGAGGATGAGATGTTAAAAATCAGATGTTATTTTAGCTGAGTTTTAGATCTCATTCTATGTATCCACAATGGCACGGGGGGTTTCAATGGGGGATTACTCCCCTTGCAGGGTCTAGGGGGATATCCCCCTGGTGGGGGGTTGGGGAGGCAATGCCTTTGAAGCAAAAATTTTATTAAAATTGATTTTTAAAATTATAATTTTTTAGTCAATTTGAGTCATGGATTAAAGGTTTCTAGATTTGATGGTAGATGTTATGTTTATGTATTTTTTTCCTAAAATATATTATTACATGGATGAAATGATTTTGTACATAAAGAGGAGGTAGAGAAGGTAGAGAGGTGTAATAGGGTTTGTTGTAGGATTTATTTCTCCCTTGTATTGTTGAAAATAATATACTGGAGGAGTTTGGTAAATGTAGCCCATATTGGATGAACCACATTAAATTTAGTGTCTACTATTTTATGCATCTTTATGATTATTTTTTGTATATTTATTGATTTATTTCATATTTTTTCTTGTATGTGATTTGGGGATAAATCTATGTTTTATTTTATCTTAACAAGTGGTATCAGAGGCAATCTTTGTTTGCATAATTTTAAATCATAGGAAGAAAATTGTTTGACCTCGAGTGGGAGCTATGGTGGATGAAAATAAATCTAAAGTGGAGAAGTTCAATGGATAGAACTTTAGATTGTAGAAGATGTAGATGGAGGATTACCTTTACTAGAAGTACATGTATTTACCATTGGGAGCGCAAGCCAATAAGCCATCGATAATGTTAGATGAATCTCAAGAATTATTGGATCAAAAAGTCCTTCGAACCATATGGTTATGCCTTGATTCTTCTACAGTATTCAACATATCACAATAAAAGAAAAGAAAAGGTCTTATGAGCACATTAGACAAGTTATATGAGAAACCCTCTGCCTCAAATAAAATATTTTTAATGAAAACATTATTCAATATGAAAATGTCTAAAAATGGTTCAGTACCAGATCATTGAAATGAGTTTAACACAGTTACTAGTCAGTTACATTTTGTAAATATAGATTTTGATGATAAAGATATGATTCTTCTCATTCTTTGTTCATTACCTGAAAGCTGGAATAGCTTGGTAATGGCAGTAAGCAACTTTGTGTCTATTAATTCTAAACTAAAGTCTTAAGATGTGGTGGGTGTAATCCTAAGTGAGGAAATGCAAAATAAAAACTTAGGTGAAACATCCATATCTTAAAATACATTAACAGTGAAGAACAAAGAAAGACAAAATAATAGAGGAAGAGGAAACCATGATAAATCAAAAAGTGGTGCAATATCTAAATCAAGAGGCAAGATGGAACGTTGGATCTGTGGCAAGCTAGGACACACAAAGAAAGAGTGTTGGTTTCAAATAAATAAATTGAGTAAAGAAAAAAAGTAAGGTAATAGAGAAGCAAATGTAGCAGGTGATGTATTATAAGATGCTCTTATACTTTATTTGGATAATATTGTTAAATCTTAGGTTTTAGATTTTTTTCATACTATCCTTCATAGACATTATTTTATAGATTATGTTCAAGATAATTATGATAATGTTCATCTTGGTGATGATGAAACCTATAATATTTTTGGAAAAGGAAGTGTTCAGATTAAATTACAAAATAAAAACACTTGGGTACTGAAGGATGTAAGGTATGTTCCAAACTTGAGGAGAAATTTGATCTCTATAAGGTAGCTGAGTTGTAAGGGTTGTATGGTCACATTTATAGCCAAATCATGGAAGGTTACAAAGGGTTCCTTAGAGGTTGAAAAAGGTAAGAAAGTAGGCACTTTATATTTGTCTACAGATAATGTTAATTCATTTTATGTTATAGCTATTACAGGTAAATATGTAGCTTTGTGGCATTACGGACTTGGCTACATGAGTGAAAAGGCAATGAAGACCCTACATAAAAAAGATAAACTACCAGGTCTGAAAGAATTAGATCTAAAATTTTATGAGTATTGTGTATATGGTAAACAAAAACATGTAAGGTTTTTCAGGGTTAGACCAACTAGAAAGGAGCAGAAATTAAAGCTTGTACATACAGATGTATGGGGACTGGCTCATGTATCTTTAAATGGTGGTTCAAATTATTACATTACCTTTATTGATGATGCAACTAGGAAGGTTTGGGTATATTATATAAAAAGGAAGTATGATGTTTTTGATACATTTAATAAATAGAAAGCTTTAGTTAAAAATGAAACAGGTTTTAAACTAAAATGTCTCAGATTAGATAATGGAGGTGAGTATTGTTGTAACTCTTTTAACAATTACTATTTAGAAAGTGAAATTCATAGATCAAAAATAGTTCCAAGAACATCACAACAGAATGGTGTGTCAGAAAGAGTGAATATGACTATTATAGAGCATGTTAGATGCATCTTCTTCTTATTAGACAAGTGAAAGAACATCCTCATATTATTCTTCTTGATTTGAACAACCCTCATATTATTCTTCTTGTAAAACACTCTTTAGACAAAGTGAAAGAACATCATCTTGAACCTCAAAAGTCTTTTAGAATTCATTGATATCGCTTGAGTCTTGAATATAGCATCATCCTTGTTGATAGTGAGTGGAACTTCAGTTATTTAGAGTCTTTTGATATCACCTTAGACTTTAACATAATCTCAAAATATTCTTCCTACAAATCATTCTTTAGGGAAAGTAAAAGATCATTATTTTTAAAGCTTGAAGTTGATAATATCTTTTTAAATTTGAACATCCTTATTAATATAGTTTGGGACTCGAACACAATCTCATACTTTTGTAAACTCACCATGAACTATAACACAACCAACCTTATCTTTTATTGATATGTCCTAAAATTTATTTCATAATAGATGGTGGTTTAATAAATACACTTTACATCATACCCAACAATTGGATCACAAACCTTTTGATAAGATTTTATATTTTACCTATTACTGTGAACTTGTAGTCGTCCCCTTCATTGGACCCTTGACTGGTTATAGGTGTGAATTTGCACCTGTGCTTTATAATGAATTCGCTGTCTTCGATCCTTCGCATATTAATATCCCCGTGGTAAAGTGTGGAAAAATTCCATACTTTGAACATTGACCGTGTTTTGCATTTTGTTGTCGTAAAATTTCAGCCACGGCAATCTCTCTTATCCGTTTCTCTACATATATTATACCCAGTTCTCATAACATAGCACAACCATCCTATTATCTCCCCTGCAACTTCATTTTAGCAATGACTGTAACTCCAGTTAACTTTACTATCATCATTGCACTTCTTATTACCCTCTTTACCAACCCATACGTATGTCTATGCAGCTGTGCTCAGCAGGAATCTGAAGCTCTTATTTCCTTCAATATCACCCTCCCAAAGGGCTTTCAGTGGGCAAATGGAACAGACTGTTGCAAGTGGTATGGCATACAATGCGATCAGCACATGAACCATGTACTGGATATTTCTCTGTACTCATATGCATTTTCAAATCTAGATGAGTCTGAGTTGAACGGAGGAGTCTTATCTGATAGCTTGTGCAATCTTCCTTTTCTTACTTCGATCCTCTTGTCAAATTTTGGGTTAACAGGTACTCTTCCTTCTTGCTTGGGAAAACTTTCCTATCTACAGTCTCTAGTTATAATTCAGAATTGGTTGAGTGGGATAATTCCCCCTACCATTTGTATGCTCAGCAATCTTACTGTTCTTGCTCTTGATGAATAACCAACTCACAGGAAATCTGCCATCTTGTCTAGGAAATCTTTCTTCTCTCAGTTCCCTATTGCTTTCAAACATTCAATTAACTGGTCAAATTCCGATTTCCTTGGGAAATCTCTCTTCGCTTTTAACTTTGGATTTTTCCTATAATCAGTTAAGTGGAACCCTTCCGTCCTCATTTGCAGGGCTGTCCTCCCTTAGTGAGCTCAAAGCTCATGGAAATGCATTCAATGAGAGCATTCCTTACTGGGCATTGCCATCCTGTATAGTGGAACTCTACCTCTCACTAAACCACCACGTCACAATTTCAGAGACTTTTTTTCATAACCTATCAGATTTGTGAAAAGATCTATTTTTTATGTACGAAGCACAATTGATTTCTTTAGACCACAATTTAGAGGGAAGGGACCTAGTAAGCAGCATGCAGCTAGCCATCTCTTTCAAAGATCAGTTCTTCCTCTCAGCTACCCCATTTTGTTGTGGAGTGTATGGAATTGTGTTCTGCAATTGTATTCCTACTTCATCACAAAGATGTTGGACATCATTGTTGACATACTCCCTTCCATTATCTATTTGGAGGAACTTGATAATTTTCCCAAACTACTTCTCTGCATGGGCTTTGAAAATCTAGAGATTCTCAAACACCTCAGATTTGAATTTGAGAAAATACACCCATGTGTATCTTGTGCAATCATCAATGAATGTTAGCACATATCTGGCTTTGCTCATGGAAGGTAATGGACCCATAAGATCACTGTGAACAATCTCTAAAGGAGAAGAGGCTCTCCATGCATTCCCCTTTGGAAACTTTTCTTGTGGATGCTTTCCAAGAGCACATCCTTCACAAATTCCATCAAAAAATTCTATGGCTGGCAAGCCTTTAACCATTCCATGTTTGTTAAGTTGTTGCATGTATCTAAAATTTTAATGACAAAATATTTCATGCCAAATTATACTTTCATCGTTTGCATGTGTTAGAAGTAAAGTAGAATCTGATTTAGCAACAAAATCAGAAAAAGTGTATAGATGAGATTGATGATTTGCCTTATCAACAGCAATTTTGGAGTTTTCTTGCATGTCAAATATGGTCACCGAAGCAGGGGTGAATTCAACTCTCCTACCAGTTCTAGTATGTATCATTTGATACATAGAAAGAAGATTAACAAAAAGCTTTGGAATATGTAAGACATTCTCAAAAAATCCATTTCCAACCTCTACCCTCCCTATTCTAGTTGCCTCTATAGGAGAACTGTCTCCCATGAGAATAGGAGAACCAGAATATGGTTTCAAAGAAGAAAAAGCATATTTTGTGGCTGCCATGTGGTGTGAAGCTCCAGATTTTATGATCCATGCATTTGAAGAAGAATGAATAGCAATCAATGCATGAGCATTGTCTCTTGTTTCAGGTGCTTTTTTTTCCTGCTTCTTCTTGGCACTCTCAAGGATAAGGCTACCAAGATTATGTTGTTGAAGTGTCTGAGCCATGAGATCAATGGTCTTCTTCATGCATGATGATTCTGGATGGTACCCACGGTTGCAATAGCTGCACTTTGATTGGCCCTTTTTGTCCTTTTCTTTTGAGCCAGTAGATCCATCTAGATGTTTGGGATTGCCTTCCTTTCTTGGATATGAATCCTTTTTCCCTTTGCCTTTCAATTTCTAGTTGGATTTGGAATTGTTCTTCCCACTTGCATGCATAACAAGTGCATGAGCTTTGGAATTCTTCAATGTGCCCATCTTTATAAGCTTATCTTGCTCATGTACTAGAGACTCAATGAAGGTATCCAGTGTGGGCATCTTCCAAGTTGCTCCTATTGTGAGCCTAACTGTGTGGAAAGCAGAGACAAATACTACATATTCTGGACCCAACTTTGATAGAATAACAAGGATTAATTTGCTTTCTTCCTTGGGTTTGTCAATACCAGATCCTTGGAGCTGAAGCAATAAGGCCTTGAACTTTGTGAAGAAATCTTTAATATTATCAAAACTCCTTGGATCTAATGAGATGAGCTCATTTTCAAGGATATGACCCAGCATTTCATCTTGCTTTCCAAAAAGACTCTCCAATGTATTATAAACTTGGTTTGGAGTTGTACATGCCTCAACATGAAATAACAATTCTGGAGAGATGGATAAGCATAGCAAACCAAATGCTTCATCCATGTGGTTGAAGTATTTAGATTTTTCAACTACTAGATTGGGTTCAACCTCTGTATTCATAACTATCTGATAGAGGCCTCTACTTTTGAGCTGAAGTAGAATCTTTGGCTTCCAATCAAAATAGTTGTATGGTGTGAGAATGGCAGAGGGTGAACATTCCATTTTTCAGCTTTGATCTTCTATATCTGCAAAAAAAATACTATACTTCTTCTTTCTGGCAACTAGGCTCTGATACCATATGAAATTTGCAACTACCGTTGCATAGATCAACTAGAGAAGAAAAAAATAGAGTTTTACAGATTACACAGAAAATAAAAGAAATAGAGCAGCAAGAGAAAAAAATAGAGCAAGAACAATATTCAAATTCTATTGTATTTCCTTAATAAATGGAAAAAATCCTTAACAAAGGTTACAAAAACTAACCAACCACAGTAAAGAGAAGCGATGAAAGAGACAGAAAAAGTAGAGTTCAACTGTTGTTTAACCATCCTTATTTGCATGAAGACAGTGAAAATAAAGGAACTACAGTAATCCTTCGGTAACACATTATGCATTAGTTAGCTTAGAGTTTAAGGAGAGAAATTGAAGCTAACAAAAAGGACATCTAAAAACCATCAATTAACTTCCTCTTTAAAGGAAGCCAATGATGAAATTAAATGATCTTCACTCCATCACATCTTTATAAATCACTATGCTATTTGTCAAGCTAGGCATTGCAATTTTGCACCTATAAAAAATTATTAATATGTTCAGATAATTGCAAAAACTTCATAAGAGAACCAAGAATACTCAACCTTGTTTTTTTAGTACTAGAATTTCACCTTAAGTTCACCATGTAGTAAAGAAGCTCCATCCAGTATATATACTTTGTTGTTTTGTTTTCAAATTGAGATTCTAAGATATGAAGAAAAAAACCCAGACTTCACTTGGCTTAGTCACTAGTGAATTTTCACTTATCTCGGCACTTTGTTTGGACATATATTGTACTGGAGCATGATATCAAATTAATTTATAATCAGAGAATTCAGCAACAATAAAGAAAGGCATATAATTTCTCTGCAAAATAAAACAAACATTGAAAAATGGCTTTTGATAAACTGTATGTTGATTCAATTTTGAATCATCACTTGCGATCCATCATGATTTACATTTTTATTGATTATAGATCATAGATAGTGATTCAAAATATGATAAAAATCCACAAACCATTTATCCAAAACCATTTTTTAATTTTATGAAGTATTAAAACATAAATCCATGATAAAACAACCTTGGTATTGTTCATCGAGCTCTATTTTCAGAAATATGGCTTGGAGTGTTAGAAAGTCAAGCTGAACTGGAGTTTAATTTCTCCACTCCTCATGCATACAAGCAGTTAGTTGCAGTTGAGTAATCAATTAGTTTACATTCAGTTAGTTAACAAACAGTTAGTTAAACTATTAGAGAATTTGTTAGAGAGTTAGTTTGCATGGAAAGACTAAAATTAGTCTTGAGTTTGTTTTTATAATTATTGTTAGCATTTAAATCTATTTAAAGATGCTTGGGTGCATCATTGTAAGCAAGGAAAATTGAAGATCAATAAAATCTTTTTCTTTCAAGAGATTATTGTAGCAATTGGGATCAGTTCTTATTTATTTGTTTGAGTTCTTGTTTTTGTATGCTCTCTTGATTCTAACAAATTGGTATCAGAGCACAAGTTGTGGCAGAAGTGCCTGGTTAGGAAAGCAGCCAATAGGGAGGTGACAAGAAGAAAGGAGAGCGAAGCAGTTGAGTGCAGGAATTGCCAGCAGGTAGTACAGAGACCGACATTAGCAGTATAACTGACATCGATCGACTCCTAGACTGACATCGGTAGTGTAAACCGACATCGGCAGTATTATCCACTGATCGTAGCAGTGTAACTGACATCGGCGACTGTGTTTCAAAAATAGCAATCAAAAATCCATTCCAGCATGAGAAATGGTAGTGAACAATAGTATTTCACAGCCTCAAATTCCCATTTTCAATGGTAAGAATTATGATTTTTGGGAAATTAAGATGAGAACTTTATTTTGCTCACATGATGTTTGGGATTTGGTAGAGAGTGGTTTTGTAGAACCGCAGGATGAGGCAACCCATTTGGCATTAAGTCGAGCACAAAAGGACGAGCTTAAAGAGAACAAGAAAAAAGATGCAAAAGCTTTATTTCTCATCCAACAAGCATTGGATGAATCTATATTTTCTAAAGTTTTAGCAGTAACAAGATCCAGAGAGGCATGGAAAATCTTGGAGACTACCTATAGAGGTAATACAAAGGTAAAAATTGCTAAATTTTAATCTCTTAAGAGAAGCTTTGAAAATTTGCAAATGAATGATTTAGATTCAATAAACCAATTTATGGGTCAAGTTTTGAATATAGTGAATCAAATTAGATCTAATGGAGAATCTATCAAGGATAAGAAAATCATAGAAAAGATACTCAAATATTTACCCAGTAAATTTGATGTAATAGTTGTAGCTATTGAGGAAACCAAAGATTTGGAACAATTATCTGTAGATGAATTAATGGGTTCTTTGTTAACACATGAATCCAAAATGAATAGGAATAACACTTCTCTTGAGAATGCCTTCAAGTCATAGGTATCATTTGGCAGAGGAAGAGGAAGAGCTAGGTCTAACTTCAGAGGAAGCGGCAGAGGCAGATATGGAAGGAACAATTTAGATGAAGGTGAAAATAGTAATCAAAACTACAGCAGTAGACGACGTGGAAACAATCACTTCCAACAAGGTTCACAGAGGTTTAATAAATCTAATGTTCAATGTTATTACTGCAAGAAATATGGTCATTATGCAAGTGACTACAGAAGTAAACAAGGATATGTGTACAAGCAGAATGCTAATTACACAGGTAAATCTAGTTCCAATCCAGCTAAATCTAGTTCTAATCTTGGAAGCTTATTTCTTACTTGTAATGTTACTCAAGAAAAAGTTAGAGATATTTGGTTCTTAGATAGTGGATGCAGTAATCATATGACAGGTAATGAAGAATTTTTTGCTAGTCTTGATGATTCTGTAAGATCAGAAGTGAAATTAGGAAATGATATCACAGTAGATGTCATGGGTAAAGGTGTCATAAATGTTTTGGCCAAGAATGGTGAAAGAAGGTTTATACCTGATATTTATTTTGTACCTAGACTAAAACATAATCTTTTGAGTGTTGGTCAGTTAGTACAAAAAGGTTACAAAATATCCTTTATGAATAATGTTTTCACAATATTGGACAAGTTTCCAAGTGACAGGTTGATAGGAAAAGTGGAGATGACCAAGAATCAGATGTTCCCTCTTCATATTCAGTGCATCCAAGGAGAAGAGGAAGCCCACTTCAAAACCATACAACGAGACCAATCATGGCTATGGCACTTAAGGTATGGACATTTACATTTTGGAGGTTTAAATTTGTTACAAAAGAAAAATATGGTGAAGGGTTTACCACCAATAGAATAGACAAGAAGGTCATGTGACAGTTGTATTCTGGCAAAATAGCATAGAGAGAGCTTTCCAGTAGGAGCCTCATATAGAGCTAAGTAATATTGGAGTTAGTCCATAGTGATTTATGTGGACCAATGCAAACTCCATCATTTGGAGGTAGTAATTATTTTCTAACCTTCATTGATGACTTTAGTAGAAAGACTTGGATATACTTTCTCAAAAATAAGTATGAAGCCTTTGGAAAGTTTAAAGAATTCAAGGCAATGGTTGAAAAGCAGAGTGGTCGTTATATCAAGGTACTTAGATCAGATAGAGGAGGTGAATATATGTCTAATCAATTTCAATATTTTTGCAGATATCATGGAATCAAAAGGCAATTGACTACAAGGTACACACCACAACAGAATGGTGTAGCAGAAAGAAAGAATAGAATAATCATGGAGATGGCAAGAAGCATGTTGAAAACCAAACACTTGTCAAATGAATACTGGGTAGAAGCAGTACCATGTGCAGTGTATATTCTGAATAGAAGCCCAACAAAGAGTGTCAGAGATCTAATTCCACAAGAAGCGTGGAGTGGTAAGAAATATAGTGTATATCATTTCAAAAAATTTGGTTGTGTTGCATATTCTCGTATACCATCTAAATTGAGAAGAAAGCTTGATGATAGAGGTGAGAAATGCATGCATGGAGTGGTAAGAAATATAGTGTATATCATTTCAAAATTATTGGTTGTGTTACATATTCTCTTATACCATCTAAATTGAGAAGAAAGCTTGATGATAGAGGTGAGAAATGCATTTTTATTGGCTATAGTGAAGAGTCAAAAGCTTATAAGTTGTAAAACCCTATTTCAAAGCAAGTGATTATTAGCAGAGATGTTGAATTTAAGGAAGCAGAAGCATGGGATGGTAGCACCATCACAATTGGAGCACCAATTCCACAGGATGAAGAAGTTTTTGAAGAACAAAATTTTCAAGGTGGACAATCCTCTCCACAAGTAGGCACAAGCACTCCAATAAGAACACCTAGGAGGTTTGAACAAGGTGAATAATCTAGTCATGCATGTCAACCTACTCTAGATTCACAAGTGATGAATCAGATCCAACTCTTGCTACTTTAAGATCAAGATTTAAAGGTAAGAAAATGAGAAATTTGAATGAGATTTATAATCAAGAAGAAGAGAAATTAAATTTGGTTTCAAATTTTGCTCTTTTCACTCATGACCCTATGTATTATGAAGAAGCAGTTAATGAGAAACATTGGCTAAAAGCAATGGATGAAGAGTTGAATGCTATTGAAAGAAATCAAACATGGGATCTAACTAATCTACCTGAAGGTAAGGATTGTATTGGAGTCAAATGGGTTTATAAGACTAAATTTGATGCGGATGGAAATGTTGAAAAGCACAAGGCAAGGTTAGTAGCAAAAGGCTTTGCACAAGAACATGGAATTGACTATAATGAAACATTTGCACCAGTTGCTAGACTAGATACTGTTAGAATGGTTTTATCAATTGCTACTCAAAATAATTGGTATGTATATCCAATGGATGTAAAATCAGCTTTCTTGAATGGTTTTCTAGATGAAGAAGTGTATGTGAAACAGCCCACAGGTTATGAAGTACAAGGACATGAAGAAAAAGTTTACAGATTGAAGAAGGCTATTTATGGTCTCAAGCAAGCACCAAGAGCATGGTATAGTAGGATTGATTCTTATATGATAAATAATGGATTCAGTAGAAGCGATAGTGAGCCTACTTTGTACACAAAAATCAACAAAGAAGGTCAGATTTTGATTGTGTGTTTATATGTTGATGATTTGATTTTTATTGGAAATTTGTCTGTAGACACTTTTAAATCAGCACTGAAGAAATAATTTGAAATGATAGATTTGGGATTAATGAAGTATTTTTTGGGAATAGAAGTTGTACAATCAAAGGATGTGTTAAGGAGATTTAAGATGCTGAATTGTAAACCAGCACCTACACCAGTTGTTACAGGGACTAAACTTAGCAAAGAAGACCAAGGGTCTAATGTTGATTCTACAACATTCAAAAGGCTAGTTGGTAGTTTGGTGTATCTTACAGCTACTAGACCAGATATCAGTTATGGGGTTAGTTTAATCTCAAGATTTATGGAGTCACTAAAAGACTCACATTGGCAAGTTGGAAAAAGGATATTGAGATATGTGGCAGGAACTACAAAATATGGAATTTTATATTCCACAACTAATGTTTTTAGTTTGATTGGTTTTACAGATAGTGATTTTGCAAGTAGTGTTGATGACAGGAAGAGTACTTCTAGACATGCCTTTCTTTTAGGCACAGGTGTGGTCACATGGGCATCCAAAAAGTAGCCTATAGTGACACTTTCATCAGCTGAAGCAGAGTATGTAGCAGCCACATCAATAGCATGTCAAGCAACATGGATGAGAAGAATATTGAAATATTTATTACAAGTACAAAAGGAATCAACACCAATCTTCTGTGATAACAAATCAACAATCACTTTATCAAAAAATCATGTGTTTCACAAGAGGAGCAAGCGCATTGATACAAGATTTCACTTTATCAGAAAGTTAGTGAACAATGGAGAAATCCATCTAGACTTCTATAGATCTGAAGATCAATTGACAGACATATTTACAAAGGCATTATCAAAAGAGTCCTTTGATTATTTGAGACAAAATTTAGGCATAGTAAATGCTAAAATTGTAAGTGGTAAAAATTAAGGGGGAGTGTTAGAAAGTCAAGTTGAATTGGAGTTTAATTTCTCCACTCCTCATGCATGCAAGCAGTTAGCTGCAGTTGAGCAATCAGTTAGTTTACATTCAGTTAGTTAACAAATAGTTAGTTAAACTGTTAGAGAGTTAGTTTGTATGGAAAGACTAAAATTAGTCTTGAGTTTGTTTTTCTAATTATTGTTAGCATTCAAATATATTTAAAGACACTTGGGCACATCATTGTAAGCAAGGAAAATTAAAGATCAATAAAATCTTTTTCTTTCAAGAGATTGTTGTAGCAATTGGGTTCAGTTCTTATTTATTTGTTTGAGTTCTTGTTTTTGTATGCTCTCTTGATTCAAACATGGAGGAAATTCAAGTGGGGTCTCTTCTCCATAAAGCATTTTTAGAATTCCCAAATGAATTGGGAAGAACCTTTATTCAACTCTTCAATCATTTTTAAATTTCCTATAAACCAAGGAAGAGATTGCAGATGAGCAAAGTTTGTTCCAATATTCAATTTGACAAAGCTTGTTGAAAAACACAAACTTAATTGGTGTGGACTGCAATTAGTTGAAGCTCGTATCATGTCGTATAATTTTTTTATGAAACCATGATACTTTGTATGCTCTTTTTTCTGTTATAATGTAATGCTTTGAACATGCTAAATCTATTGAGAGCTTAGTAAAAGCTGAAAATTGGCCCATTGTCTATGGCAGTTGCTCAATCTTATTTGCTTAACACTAAAAAGCTGGTTTGAAGTTCTCAGAAGACCCAAAACTATGGTAATTAATAAAGATGCTTAGGATTCAAATCTAAATCAAATAGAGTATATATGCCCCCATTAGAAGTAGACAATTTTTTAAAACAGTTCATATGTAAATCTCAATCAATCAAACTAGAGAGCTCTCTTCAATGAAATCAAAAAGATTGTATAGCTGATTTCTGTACAAATCCAGTTTGGTCAATTTAAAAATGCCTCTTATTTCACAACGGCGAGTCATAATTTAGTTCCTAGAAAAATTAAGTTGAACAAGGCCAGTAAGCTTTCCAATTGAATCTGGGAGTCAGTCAAGTTTGTATATCAATTTTCATTGAGAATAAAAATTCTCAGCACCTTACCCAGTTGGGTAGGGCAAACCCTCTTCCCAGGTACAAGTAAAGGTAGCAGTAGACCCCTTACTCTCGTACATGTTAGAAAATTGACATCGTCTTAGGGTGAATGTGATGGGAGAGGTAGCTAATGCTGGGGATGAACTCTGGTGAACTGAAGGGGAACCAACTCAAAACCAAAAAAACTCCTTTGTTGGCAGTTGTCTCAATGAGGGCTAACAACTTTATAAAGGCTGAATTTATTCCTCTCATCCAGTGCTTTATAAAAGTTACAAACTTTACTAGTAGCTTTGCGTGCTTGACGTACTATAAGACATATCTTATAGTCATCCACTGGGTGTATGGTCAAGGGGCATTTTTTTATGAGCTTTTTAGGGTTTTTCATGAGCTTGTTAGGGTTTTTATGGTCAACTTACCTTCTTTTGTGTGTTTTTTTCATTTTCATTGTATATCATTTTTTTAAATTTTTTTAGGGGTCTTGTATATTTATTGCACTTGATGTTTTGTTCTATGGGTGTGACAACCTTATATAATGGCTTTCCCACTATCAACTATAACCATTGTTGTAGGAGACGAGAGAAATGGTGCCCGAAAGAGTTTAGAAGTTTGTCCCAAAAAGGCTATGCAAAAAAAGAAGGTATAGATTATGAGGAGACTTTTACTCCTACATCTGAAATAAAAACAATCAGAATGATCTTTACAATCACTGTATAATTTGGATGGAATGTTCATCAGATAGACATTAAAAGTGCTTTCTTAAATGGAGAAATAAAGGAGGAGATCTACATGACTCAACTAGAAGATTATGTCACACTAGGACAAGAATAGAAAGTGTGCAGACTCATAAAATCTCTATATGATCTCAAATAGGCTCCTAGAGCCTGGAATATAAAAATTGATGAGCATTTCATAAATCATGGATTTTATAGGAATCCATATGATCCCAATCTCTACCTCAAAAATCAAGGGGGGAGATTGTTATTAATGTTGTTTATGTCGATGATCTAGTCATCATTGGCAGCTCAATGAAGATGATAGATCTCAGGCTATTTCACTATTATATTAGATTGGAAATATGGTATCTCACACCAAATATCCATGTCTCGGATGAAGTATACCAAGACATTGCTCAAGAGGTTTTAGATGATAAATTACTAATAAATGGCTACACCTATGGAGACAAGGCTTGAACTATCTCACTTAGATCCATCACCGCTAATAGATGCCATTCTTTATCATCATTTGAATGGGAGTCTCATCTTTCTCACACATACTAGGTGAAATATCAGCGATGTTGTCAGCTATCTTTTTTGGTGCATACAAGTCCAAAGGTAAGCCACTAGAAAGTAACTAAGTGGGTATTACAATAAATTTAAGGAACAATGGATTATGGCATAGCATACAAGCAGAATGATAAGTTCCTCTTGATAGGATACACAGGTGCACATCATGCAGGTTTAATTGATGACAAAAAATCTACTTCTGGGTTTGTATTCCTTTTGGGATCTGGTCCAATCTCATGGGGGAGCAAGAAGTAGAATTTTGTTTCTTTTTCTTCTACTAAGGTAGAATATTGCACTACAGGAGGAGTTATTTGTAAGGTGACATGCATATATCACATACTAGAAGGACTGGGAGTTCCATAAACTTAGCCAATAATTCTAAACCGTGATAATCAGGGTGTTATTAAACTTGTTCGCAATCTAGTTTTTCATGAACACACTAAGCACATTGAAGTTCAACTCCATTTCATACATGAACATGTTCAATAACACAACCTACAGCTCCATTATTTCCCCAAACAAGATCATTGTGCATATGTCTTCATGAAGTCACTTGCACATGATAAGTTTGAGGCATTCAAAAGTTCTCTCTCTTATACTCTCCAAGCTATGTTAAATTAAGGTGAGAAATTTTAGAATAAATTTACCATAGTAATATGTTTATGTAAAAGTGATGTTATCATCTATAAAATAACTCACATAATTTTTATATTAGTTCGTTAGTTAAACTAAATTAGTTGAATAAGTCTATTATGGACCTATTTCATACTATCATAGATTACAGATTATTTATAGGTTATTTGCTAGTCCTATTTGTAAGACTATTATGAGTATATGTAGGGTTATTAATATGAATTTATAATTTGTACTATGGAATTTCAATAAATCATATTAGATTTATGTTTATAAATTTAGAAAACCCATCATTTCTTCACTATGGAGTTAGTTTGTTGATTGGACATGCAGTTTAAATGTTGTGTTACACTAAACAAATTTTCTCCCTAAAGAAAGTTTTGTCTATGACATAAATTATGCTACCATTTCTTCCTCATCATGAGTGGAAGTTAAATCCTCTCATGTATGATTATAGGAATCCTACATGCAGTTGTAGGACATTACAATTTATTTATATCCCTCATGATTTACATGCAATGACTAAGCTAAGTTCCTATTATTTTTTCCCTTAAGAATAACCAGTTTCTATTATTACTTAATCCATCAGATGGTATGTGATTTTCAAGTTTGGGGGTCAATATAGGGCATAAAAATGCCATTATTAAGTTTATAGGCCCATCAAAATTTGGTTGTGAAGTTGGTTCATCAATTATAAATGCAGTTCATTAATCATGCATTATAATGACTAACTTTTGCTTAATAAAACATTTTTTAGTTTTGAGATAAATTGTGTTGTCATTTCTTCCTCATCACTAATGGAAGATAATCCTTCAAAATATCTTTAGAGGATTCCTGCATTAAACTAAATGTGTTTACGGTTCTTCTCTACCTCTCCTTACTAGTTTTCCCCTTAAGGTTCACAAGTTTATCTTAAGGGATGTGTTCATCCATGTGAAAAATTGGAGTGTGGTAGAAAAATGAGGGTATAATAATTCAATTTTTTAATTTATACACATGTTTAAATGTGATTTTGAATCCGGATCTTTGATTGGGCACATGGTTTTAAAATGATGTGTTATACTGACCAATTTTTGCTCCCTAAAATAAGTTTTGGTTGTAAGAGAAAACATGCCTCCATTTATTCCTTATATTTATTGGAAGATAATCCTCTATGGATTTATTATAGGATTCATTCATTAAACTTTATGAGCTTACGACTCATCTCTACCTCTCACAATTTTCATGAAACGGCTTTGCAAAGTTTGTATTTTTTTTCCACTTAAGTTCGACAATCTTCTCTTAAGGGATGTGTCTAGCTACGTGAAATATTTGAGTTTGGGTGATGATGAAGGGTATCTTAATGTCTTTATCATGTTTAAATTACCATCCAAACATGAATACAAATCTAGTGCATCAATTGGGTGCATGATTCAAAATTTATGTTATATTGACCAATTTTTTATCCTAAAGCAAATTTTTGTTTTGAGAGAAATTATGCCACATTTTCTTCCTCATCATGAATGGAATACAATTATTTTGGAGATATCTATATGAATCCAACATTAAACTAAAATATCTTTCGGTTCATCTCTACCTCTTATGGTTTGCATGTAATAATTTTTTTTAAAATCATATTATTTTTTCACTTAAGATTGACAAGTTTCTCTTAAGGGATGCATCTGTCCATATGAAATTTAGAGTGTGATAGATATATGATGTTAATATTAGGCTAATAATATATTTATATGTTCATTCGGATGTGACTGTGAAGATGGTTTGTTGATTGGGTGCATAGTTTAAAATTTGTGTTATATTGACCAAAGTTTGCTCCATAAAACATGTTTTGGATGTGATAAAAAAACATGCCTCCATTTATTCCTCATAATTATTGTGATAAATTAATTTTATGGGTATTTATATTTATCCCACGTGAAACTTCAAGATCTTACAATTTATCTCTATCTCTCACAATTTTCCTATAACAACTGCACAAAGTTCGTATTATTATTTCCCTTAAGTTCAATAAGTTTATTTTAAGGGATGTGTCTGATCATGTGTAAGTTTGGACTGCATAGGTTGATTAAAGGTAGATGAATGCCATTATTTTGTTCAAATTCTCATTTAAATCTAACCACAAACTCATTTCATTGATTGGATGCATGGCTCAAAAGTTGTGTGTTATACTAACCTAATTTTGCTCCCTAAAACATGTTTTGGCTACAAGAGAAAATGTGCCACGTTTTCTTACTCATTGTGAGAGGAAGACAATCCTCAATTATATTCTTATATGAATCCCATGTAAAACTAAATAATCTTATATTTCATCTCTACACCTCACAGTTTACCTCTAATAGATGTGCAAAGTTTTTTCTATTTTTTTCCTTAAAAACCATTGTTACTAATGGAAGTGTCTAGATACTTGGTGTGGAATCCAAAGGAAAATTGAGGGTGGAATAGGGTATGTGCATGAACTTGGGGGATAATTCTATAGACATTACCTATAATATGATCATGTTAATTAATAATGTGATCACGTTATTTAATTAATGCGATCACATTATTTAAATTTAGGTTCAAGATTATCGAGCCATAATGCAATCGCATTATTGACATAACAATAATGTTATCACATTAATAACATGATCAAATTCCTTGTGTTAAAAAAAATATAAAAAGGGAAACCCAAAAGTAAAATTATTCATTTTGCATTTGTGTTTCCTAGCTCTGTCCTTGTTCTATGATCATGTTTTTCTCAAAAGACTCCAAAGAGTGTTAGGAAGCTACACGTTCACCCCACAGACCTACTAATCGATAATGTGATTGTGTAGGAGAGGTAAGTGATCAAAATATGCCTTATTTAACCCTAATTTTTCATAATTTTCATTGTTTAACCCATGTTTCTAATTGTAAATTGTTTTTTATAATAGCCCATCCTGTTAACCCTCCCAACCCTCCACAAAAATCTTTGGTTGCTCCTCCTCCTAACGCTTCACAAAACCTTGTTGTCCCTCTTATATCTCTACCTAACCCTCTTATAGTTCCTCAAAACCCCCTAGCAGTCAAGAGGTTTTGATTGACAACATTGTGGGAAATAAACATAAAATTGAAGACTTAATTGATAGAATGAGGGATCCCAGTTCAACCAACCCTTACCATACCTAGCTCGTTGATTCCCTATAGACCTTATTAGGTCAAATAGACTTCATAATGAGTCAAATTAATTGATGGAACTCATATATGGATACTTATAGGGCATATTATGCTGACAAGTTGTCAACCCTTTAAGTTAAGAATTTGGATATTTCCAAAGTCAACATGCGTGCTCTATTTGTTGACCCAACCATTAATTCCCCATTTCCCATAACTACTAAACATTTTCCTATCTATCATTGTTTACATAACTTAATCACAACTAATTTTTGGGATCAATGGTGGATGGTCTTTGACTATCGACCATGTAATAACCATTAGGTCCCATTATATTTTTTGAGAAAACTCTACTGTGAGTTTGTCCTCAACTAAAGTCCCAATTATTTTGATTTTAGTGACTTTTAGGGTCAAGGAAAAGGCTTTACATAGGATCGATTAGGTGTACATCATGCACCTAATTGGCCTATAAGGATTCAAATCCAAAATCCTCTTGAGCCTGAGGTCCCCTCCATGATTCATCAGGTCATAGAGATAGACACTCTCCATGATCTTAGTTCACTTATTGATACACTCGTTCAACATACAAGTAAGCTTCCATAGAGTGATGCTACAAATATACCATAGGCTACACAAACCCAACCCCACCCTTGAAATTCATGTGGATCTAATTGCATGGGACCTTTTAATGATGATGATGTCAGTGGTTTAGATGGCTTAAATCATATTCTTATGAGTGATGAGTTTTTGGCATGTAGACATCAGTCACCACATAGATGTAGGTCTATTTTATATAAATGTCATGTTAAATTTAAGTTATATCTGCTAATTTAATTTCTATAATAACAATCAACTTACATAAAAATTATATATATAATATATATGTCATTTTTTATGTCGTATGAGGAGACAGTTCCTTCATTGTCACAACTAACATTTATAGCATTTGATTTGTAGAAACCATTATTTTCATATTCAGATATAGCTACTAGGCCATCCACGACTTCATCTACCTCTATTACTATGACACCATTTACCTATATAGAGGTAAAAATTGTTTACATATATGTTTTTCTCTTTGCATTTGTTATGACTACAGTTGTTTACATATATGTTTTGATTTTTGCATCTAATTTGTAACTTCTCTTCTCAAGAATTAATGCAAAAATATCACAAACATGTATGTAAGAATAAGTTATTTACATATATCCCATGTGCTAAAGCAAGGTTAAAAAACATGCATTATATTCCTTTTTAGTATTAGCATTTTTATAAATGTTATGGAATGCATTTACTCTAAATCATTTAAGTAGATATCCAATAAGATATATATACACTAATTATAATATATATAAAATATACATCACTTTACTAAAACATAATCAATTATTATTTCTTAGACAATTTGGGATCACACTCTTTTACAAAAGTAGCGGTGTAAGTTATGTTGGGAGGGATTTTACTCTATTTTTTGGTGATTAGGTATTTGTAAAGTAAAAAAGTGTAAATCGGTAATTATGTTTCACTCAAAATTTATTATTATTAACCCAATATCATCATACAAGGATTTTGAAAGGAAGTGTTGTATTTCCTTGAACATCACCCATGTGAATTTGGGCATATCTAAATTCAAAATGATTTCTTGATAATCCCAACACAAGGTTGATCCATATAAAATTTGTAAAATAAATAGCATGTCCATACTATTAATTGAAGAATATCTTATCCCAAAGCACCTTTTCTTACATATTAGACAAGCATTAGCTTCCCTAACAAATATTCATCCATTTAATTTAATACCTTTTTCACTTTATTTAGTTTTTAGGTAATTCCATCTAAGTTTGATGTGTGTCACCATTGTCATGAGCTCCCACAGTGGATGATATTCCATGTAATATATTGGTATCTCTCTCTTTCTAAACATTATGTTCATAATCACACTTATGGAATGATTTTATCTTATTCCATAAAATAGATTAAATGGTGTGACCCTAAGGTCCTCTTGGAGTCAATTGTCCCCATCTAAAGGTTGTGCCTAGGGATCCTACTCCTCCTATGATAATGTCCAAATGTGGATGAGTGATGCAAGATATGATTTCTATACTTTTGTCTCTCTTGCTTATACATATGTGGGTGATATACCTCCCACTATTTTTTGCTAGATGGAACCTAACCTCCCCTATCCCTAACAATCTCATTGAGAATCTTCACTTGAGACTCTAAACTAGCCATATTTTCCTCTAGGCCAACTATCTCTCTCTTATTATGATGGAACTCCACATATGTATGATAATTAGGGAGAAAAACATATGTATGCTTTCTTATTCACACATGGAGAACCACATTCACCAAAATATTATCGAGGCTCAAAAAATCCTCACCTAAAAAATCCTAACCAAGTCTCTTTGATCATGCTACACCACTAAGTGATTCACTATAAAACCATATAAAAAGAAAAGACATTAGATCTACAGTCACATAAATAAACAATAACTAAGTAATAAATTACAAAGTAACATAGAAAGTAACTAAAAATAAACCAACTCACTCCTTTACTTGGGTAACTTCATGTTAGTCTAGGTATAATTCTTAATTGTAACTCATCTTAGCATTCTCCTCCTATCCTATTAGTTCCTCTCTAACAAATGTATGCTCACCCTTGTTTTTCCTAAACTTCATCTCCTCACCCTCTATCCTATGCTTATTTCTATATCCAAGTATCTACATATTATGGTGGTGGTTGTACTTAATGTTGGCATCCCACCATAATTGTTACCTACATAGGATATTTTTCTAAATATACTCCTCCAGTTAGTACTCTCCCAATTTTTGCCATGATGGTAGTAAAGTGTCCACCTAATTCACAAACTATCCTAGATACCCTAATATAGTAGATCTCTACCAAATATATCATTGTTAGTGTGTCCACCACTCATGGAAAGTCTCTCAATGGTGGCATACCTATCCAACTAGATGTCCTGATCGCCCCCACTATCCCAATCTCTAACTTTTACTAGTAAGGGGCCATGTGCTCATACACCTAGCCCATGATGAGTGTAGGGTGGCTGATAAACATAGCCATAAACCTCAAGATCTGATATATATCCATGTAAGCATATGTTAACACCTCTTATACCCATGCAAATTTCCATCCTCTCTCCTTAATAATCCTAACAATAGGTGCCCATATATACAAAAGGAAATATGTCCCTTTGTCTCCCACTAGATGGGATGAAAAGATACCTATAATATCATTTTAAAGGTCAAGATAATTACCCAAGTTCCATCCCCACTAGTCTTACCCCATAATTAAAACCTATGTTATGTGCATCACCATCACCTAATTATTACACCCAAATAACAACCTAACATCTACCAAAATCCTCTATCGAGGCCACAACCCTGCCTTTAGCCGACAATCCTAGTATCCTAATCACATCCTTGAATGTGATTATCCACTCTCAAGGAACTTGTGGGAAAATTAAACTATTTTATGATACATCCTAGTTGGTGAATAGGTTGTAAAAGAATCTAGTCAATGAGACAACAATCCCCACCTACAAAATCCAAAGTATCCCTATTATATATAGTATGGCCAAATCATTAGTCATTAATTTCCTTATAGTCTTAGGAAGCCAATCATAATTCATCACTCTATTCCATCAAATGTAGGCACATTTAAATTAAAATTTAAAAAATCCCTAAATATTTTACTCATCTTGAAAATTCACCCAAAAGGAAGTAGTTACGAGGGTCCTACCTAAGTCAAACACCTAATTTTAGATAAGTAATAAATCAACAACCAACATAGTCTAACATATAATATAGTATAAATTGAAGATCTTGACCCAAGTATATTTACATTTATCAATGAAAAACAAGAAACTAGTATATTATATATTCCCTTTCACTTCAATCCTCTAATATTGGTTTTGGTACAAGTTTGTTGCTTTAACACTTCAATAGATGGATTATCAATTTAGATATTTAAATGTATCTTCACATGTATTCTTGTCTTCTTAATTACTATAATGTGTCATTGCATTCATGTCCTTATATAAATAGATATTTTATATAAAAATGTTTCTATTGATCATTTTGGTTTCCATATATAAGATTTGATGTAATATATATAAAACTAAGTGATACCTTGTTTACATGAACAGTTGATGGTTGGAGTAGACACTCCTCCATCTCTATGAGTTGAGACAAACATAGGCATTATTGATTTAATTTCATGTGCATAAGCACTGACAGATGTATATATTAGTTCTTGTAATTTTGAATTGTAAAAATAGATTTATTTTAATAATTTTAGTACATGTACTTGGGGTAAATATAACTAATGTAAATGTATTGTGTATGCAGGGTTGTCCTATGATAGTTGATAGTCCCATTCAGATGGAAATTAGAGTAATTTCTCATGTTCCTCCCATATTTTAGAGTTTATTCAGATAGTTGAACCTAATATTGACTTGATTGAGCATGAAAAATATGTTCAGTAGGATCATAAACTTGTAGTAAGTGCAAATGTTTAAATGACTTTTTTATTACAATTTAAAATTAATTTCTTAAAATTTATTTGGATTTATTTAATGTTAATTTCATAATAATTATTGTATTTGAATAGGCTCAAATACAAGCTATCTATGAGCATATGAGCCATATTCAGACCTTGGAGTAATCCAAGGTATTATAGGGGTCTCCATCTACTAAAAGGGCATCCAAGGCAAAGAGAGGGAGGTTATTTGATGAATAGGATGTCTTACACATGAGATGTATTTTTTGTATGCCTATATGGCAATTGATGTATTTTTGACATTATATATGCATATATGACATTCAACCAACATTAGATACTATGTTGGTGCATGTAATTTTTGGTATGCCTATCATAGAAATCTATGTATTATTAACATTAGACACATATATGTGCCTAAATTGTATGTCTATCATGGTAATCTATCTAATTTATATTCATGTTTTATTTCATTATGTGTTATTATACAATGTTGTTTTGATCTTCCAAATTATTATCTATTGGATCTCGTATTTAATATTGTACGTGCACAAATGAGGATTAAAAAATTATTATTTTCAATTCCATAAATCTAATATCTTCCATTTTTTTTAAATTAAAGTTTTTGTTTCATTGTGTAGTGGAAATGACTAATGACACTCTTATCACTTGGGCTTAATGGCCTTATTCTCTTTGTACCTACTTCTTTTACACTTTGAACACACTTATTGGTGTCATTAGACCTATTAAAAACCTCTCAAATTCATTATATAACTCATTTCATACATTCCATTCACAAATGTCCTCTCACTCTTTCACTATCTTCTCACTAGGAAATTCTCTTAGGTTTCAAATGTACCAAAACTTGATATAGGTCTCAAGGTTTCATTATTATATCATATATGTTCTTACATGGTCAAATCACACCTGCCTTTACCTATTAAAAGTTCTCAAATAGACTTCAACATTCAATTCCACATATAGGGTGCAACAAAGTACCCTCCACAACAAGGCACCCTACAAGCCTATGACAACAACATGATCATTCTTAATCTATATATCATTATCTACACCAAATTCATACTCCTTTCATGAGAAACAACAATATAATTTCATAATGGATTGGACCATAGGAAAAATAGGGTATATGGGTATATGTCTTACTCATTTATCTATAGGTATGTATAGGTTAAACACATTCAAAAATAATATCATGATGAATCATAACTTACCAACATGGTGGAATCACTCCAAGATCACTTCCTTGATTTTGACCTATGTAGACACTTCTTGATTACCACTATATTCATTCATCCACCTACAACCTTACACAAATGATAACATATTCATGGCCTCAAGGAACTTAAAGGATAACATGAAGCTAATGCAATCACATTATGAATAATACACAGGTCACTTTCTATGTCAATAGGTCAATTACCACCTAATAGGTCAATAGTTCAAAGTTGTCAATAGGTCAATTGGTCAAATTTGTCAAAGTTATCAAAATTGTCAAGGTTGTCAAAGTTTTCAAAATTGTCAAAGTTATAAAAAAATTCAATAGGTCAATAGGTCAATTACTCATTAAGTTTCTAGGTCTCTAGTTTAAGTTATCAAAGTTGTCAAAATTGTCAAAGTTGTCAAAGTTCAAGTTATGTTGCAAAACTATGATTATGATACTTCCTAAGTGAAAAATGACACCAAAAACACCTCTAAGGGGGATGTATAATGTCTAGGACCAGGTTTTTGGCCTTTTTTTAGGCCAACAAACCCACCACCCATTCTGGCCTTAAGAACACCCTTCCCAATATAAGAAAATTATAATTTTTTGGCTTAAGTTCAAACACAAATAAAATGAAAAATGTAAGTCATATACATGAACTATTAGATCCCTCAAATACCTCCTTAATCCCTCTAATTTCACCCTATAGAACTCAGGTGGAATCTTTGATATCAATATGTTAGATAAGTTACAGTAACAAGTCCAAAAATGCAAGTTTTGTTAGTGAACCAACAACTTCTCGAGCTCCAACTAGTATTTATACCTCCAGGACCTCCACCTATGAATATATTACTTTTATCACATTTATAAAGTAAAATTAGATGTTATTACACTACCGTCACATTCGAATCCACCTGAAAGTACATTTTCACTATTGTTCTAGAGAGCAGCAACACTGACAATAAATGTTGTCAAAGTTCAAGTTGTGGTTGCAGAACTCTAATTTTGATTCTTCTTGAGTGAAAAATGACACTAAGGAAACATCTGGGGGATAATAAAATCTAGGAATAGGTTTTTGGCTTCCCTTCAAGCCTGATCGACAAACCCATCACCCATTCCATCCTCAAGAACACCCTTCCCAATAAAAGAAAAATGCAAATTTTTAGCCTAGGTTAAAACATGCATAAAATGGAACCTATAACTCATATATACAAACCATAAAATCCATCACATACATTTTCAATCCATATAATCACACCCTATATTACTTGAGAGAAATATTTGAGATCAATCTGTTAGACAAGTTGCAGTGGCGGGTCCAAAAATGCAAGTTTTTGTTAGTGAACAAGCAACTTATTGAGCTCCAACTAAAATTTATACCTTCAAAACCTCCACCTTTGAATATATCAATTTATCACATCTAGATATTCAAATTACATGTTATCATACTTCCATGACATTTGAATCCACTTGGAAGTGCATTTTCACTACCATTCTGGAGAGCAAAAATACTAATAATAATTGTTGTCAAAGTTCATGTTATTGTTGCAAAACTTTTATTCAGATGCTTCCTAAGTTAAAATGGAGACAAAAAACACATTAAATTGGGGGAAGATAACTCATAATACCAAGTTCTTGGCCTCCCATCAGGCCTGATCGACAAACCCACCACCAATTCTGACCTCAAGAACACCCTTCACAATATAAGAAAAATGCAAATTTTTAGCCTAAGCTCAAACATACATAAAATAAAAATTGTAAGTCATATCTATTAACCATTAGATCCCTAACATACCTTATTAATATTTATAATCTCATCCTATAGCACTTGGGTGGAAGCTTTGAGATTAATCCTTTAGACAAGTTATAGTGGCGAGTCCAAAAATGCAAGCTTTTATTAGTGAACAAGCAACTTCTCAATCTCCTATTGTCATTTCTACCTCCGGTACATACACCTATGAATATATAAATTTTATCACATCCAAATAGTCAAATTACCTATTATAACATCACCATGATGTTTGAGTCCACTCAGAAGTGCATTTTCACTACCATTTTGGAGAGCGAAAACACCGACAATAAATGTTGTCAAAGTTCAAGTTATGGTTGCATAACTCTTATTCAGATGCTTCCTAAATGAAAAATCAAACTACCAACATGTTTTTATGGGTTAATAACCTCTAGGAACAATTTTTTAGCCTCTTATCAAGCCCGATCAATAAACCCACCACCCATTTCAGCCTCATGAACATCTTTCCCAATACAAGAAAAATGAAAAAAATTAGCTTAAGTTCAAACATGAATAAAATGAAAACCATAAATCATATCTATGAACTACTAGATCCCTCACATACCTATTTAATCTCTATAATCTCACCTTGAATCACTCAAGTTGAATATTTAAGATCAATCCATTAGACAAGTTGCAGTGATGGGTCTAAAAAAGCAAGTTTTTGTCCATGAACAAACAACTTCTCGAGCTCCAATTGACATTTCTACCTCCAGGACCTCCGATTTGGATTCCATCACTTTGATCATGTATAGATAATAAAATTACATGTTATCAAACCACTATGATATTCAAATCCACTTGGATGTGAATTTTCACTACCATTCTGGAGAGTGGAAACACTAACAACAAATATGATCAAAGTTCAAGTTATGGTTATAAAACTCTGATTTCGACCTAAGTGAAAACTGAAACCTCCAAGATGTCTAGTGGGGGAAGATAATGTTTAGGACCAAGTTCTTGGCATCTCATCAATCTTGATCAACAAACACACCAACCATTCTGACCTCAAGAACACCCTTCCCAATATAAAAAAAATGCAAATTTTTAGCCTAAGTTCAAATACCCATAAAACCTAATCTTTTCTTAGATAAAAAATATAGAATTATTTATTGAAATTTCAAACCACATGAAGATGGAGAATTATATAGCACCACTAACATATAAAAAAGTGTTAGTAATCAATTAAAAATGAAATTTATATGTACTACCAAGAAAATAAAAAATATTTGATAAAATTGATGACATCTACATTTGAAAAGTCAACATACCTCTGTATTTCAATTCAATGAACCAGTAAGATTTACTCTAACCTTGATAGTATCGAGAATAGCTTCATGATATGACTCCCAAACTTTCCATAGTTCCTTGTTTAATGGCCTCACATGATTATTTTGTAATTGAATATTTGTTGCAAGAATCAAATTTGAATATTGTGGTATCTTTTTGTGTGTTTCAAACTCTTCAAACAACCATTTACCTAAAATTTTTATAGGATATCATCAAAACCATGTTCTAGTGACTACCACTAACCCAATGGAATAGTCAATGTTTTCTCTATTTGTAACTAGGGAAGTCAATTTTTTATTTCTCTCTACACATTGATACAAGTAGTATTTAGTGCCTTCTTCATTATCCTCATCTAAAATAACTACAAAAACTTGCCATATATCATGCAAAAAAAATCATTTTTTAAAAATAATATGAAGATATATAAATAATGATAATAAATTCTACATTAAAAAAAATTCTACCTAGTTGCACTAGATTAGATACATGGTAAAAGTCATTTGATGATGTGATATCTATAAGTTACAATGCTATTAGAACTTGATGTGTTGATTGGAATTAGAAGTTTGTAACTCCAATCATTCACCCACTCTTATGAATCACACTCATTCCAAAAAAATTCCATACATGTAGAACATAAACATGCCAAGTGTCTTATACAAACATTCTAAGAACTTGTATTTAAGCTACAAAATGAGTGGAGATCACTTGAAGCCGTTAGAGTAATACAATCCTCATAATTTGCCAAATGTTATTCCTCCATTAACCAGAAATGTCTATGAATAGTATAATTTGGTTGATCATCATGACACATGTTCTCATTACAACATTCAACCATGGTTTTTGCATTTGTTAAATGAACACCCTCTTTAAATTTCAACTCCTCCCTAGCAATATCTCTTTTTACACATGATCCAACACCATCATGCTCCCCTTTTCCATGGCCATCCTTAGTGAAACTCTAAATGTGTTCTACACCTATGGTAATGTGCATCCTACTCAACTAATGAAACATCCATGAATTTTTGAATTATGTTGTGCAATTGTTTGACTAAATATAATGTTGATTGAAAGTAATGTTCCTCTATGTCAACTGTTTATAGAAATTATAGAAACAACCTTGCACATACTTTGAATAATTTGATTTATCATCATTGATATAAAATTGGTACTCCCTTAATATTTTTTATTGTTACTCTGTACTATCAAGTACATGCATGAATGCTATATGTATGAATATGACAACTTGTGATGAGTTGTAATACTATGATTAAACTTCCATTTGGCATTAGAATGTGTAATTCTCTAGAAAATCAACTACTTAGATAATGGAAACAAGTGGTAATGTATTATTTCATATCTTGAAATGTTCATTTAACCATCTATCCCTATGTGTGTGCCTTGCATAGTCATAAACAATCTTCTGCCTAAATTTAACCAAAAATTTGGAAACATGTATCTTTTTGGTAACAAGCTCACACCTTTTAGATTAGTTGCCATATTTTACTTGATAAGTCACTAATTTATATTTTATTAAACCAAATAGATCTTGTCTAATTATACTTGTAATCTCCTCTATAATTTTTTTAAAATTTGGCAATCCACCACAAATGTTGCAATTTCTATTTAAACATGATTTGTTGTAAAATAATTGCCCATCCAGTCTTTTGCATAAGATAGTTGGAATGAATTACCTTGTTGATTTTTATGGCAATTCAATGCCACACTCCTAAAAAATGTTAGTATTCATAGTACAATGAATATGGCAAAAAAAATCATAATGCATTGAGAATTCAGCATGTTGCCTACTACAACAATTGGTGTGTGTGTGATTTATTTTAACATAAAAAGGTTTTATCCTCTCAAAATATCTTTGACAAATTGAAATTTGTGGATGTTTTTTCAAAAAATTAGAGTAAAATTGTGTTTTAGTCATATCTAATAAATGTTTTGGATGCATTTCATGGTTACAAGAACCAACTCTTTTTTTCACAACACCTCTTGCATTGGGTGAAACTCTTGTATTATATTTCCAAAATTGAAAATGTAACTCTTTGAGATTATCAGATTGAGTCTTGTCCTTTCATTAAATTCTAATAGAGAATGCCCAAATCTTATTAGATTCATTAAGTATTTCGCATCTTTTAATTACTTTCATTATTGTTTTCTTATTTATATTAAGTGTTCATCTTGTTTTTGAAACCATTCATTTTTTCCTTGTTTTGTCACTTGCTGCATAAGTTTTAAGTATACATTGGGCAACATTACAATCTTTGGTGCATGGTTTTGTGCTACAATATGATATTCTTCATGTATATTTTCAACAATTTCATCCTTTTCATCATCCATGTTAGATGTTCTTAGTCCTAATGTGTAAGTTATAGATCTCATCTTAATCAATTTTATCAATGAAACAAATAATTGACATCTTTGACTATCATACTCCAAATTATGAAAGAAAGTATCCCAAACTTGTTGAGCCAATCTTCTTTAATGATGATTAGACATTTTTCTATTCATTGGTTTTAAAATATTTTCATCAACTTCAATTAAATACTTGTCTTTTCTATGCACAATTCTTGGAGGTGCTGGTAGTGGTGGAATTTGTTGAGAGGGTGTTTCAAAACCATTATTAATTTCATTATTTAGAGGTGGGATGACATTAAATTATTCATTGTTAATTTCTTCATTATATTTTTCCATGAAATTTTATTGATGTTAATTTCATCATTATTTGTTTCCATCAAATTTTCTTCATTCATAGGGGGTGAAGCATCATATATATAATCATCATCAATAAAATCAAAAACCTATAATTTTGAATGTGAACTTCCAACATTAACTAATTCATTATTTTCAATTTCATTATTATTCATTTCATTATGGTCAATTTTAGTACTATTCATCTCATTATGGTCAATTTCAACATTATTAAATTAATTATAGTCAATTGCATCATTACTTAATTCATTATCGTCAATTGGCTCATTATCTATGGAATTTGATTCATCAGGATTAGGGTTTGTACCTTGTTATCTATAAACTTTTTGTATTAGTATCTTGTGTTTTTCTTTGAAATATTCTAATTCTTTTGTGTTTTGTTCTTCAACAAATTCCTCGTCCTCTTCGAATGTGATCTAGAACCCATCAAAAGGGATAATTGACAACTTTTCAAAGGTGGGGTCAAGTACACAAGTACATAGATCTCATAGAAGTATGCAAAGAATGTTTACGAGGATAAAAGTTTTGATTTGTGATAAAAAATAGTCATTGACAAGTGATCTTAATCTAAAATAATAATAATGTGATCGTATTATATAATGTGATCACATTATTACATAATGCAATCACATTATGTTTTATATACGGTCCCAGCCCATCTAACCCATTATGAAGCTTATATCAATAATAACGTGATTGTGTTATGTAATAATGTGATCACATTATTATCGATATAAGCTTTGGGTTGGCAATTGGAAATGTGGTCTAAGTGTAATCTATGTTAAGAATAATGTGACTGCATTATTAAATAATGTGATTGTGTTATACTTAATCTAGATAAGGGATTACAGATTAGGGATTATAATTTATGTTTTAGATATTAGGGATTATAATTAAGGTCCAAAGTTAAGGTGTATGGTTATTGGGACCTTTCCCCTAGAATGGCTTGGATTTATGGATACTCATATCACTCCTTACATTAAAGCCCATGGTTTTGAATTGACATTGTGATGGAAGGGAAATGGCTTCCCATAAATTGAAATGACATGTACTTTATTAAAACAACAGGTATCATGATTTTATAACATACGTGGCACAAAAGTGTTTTTGGGCATGTTTCCCAATGTGCATTAAATGCCATATCTCTTGTAGTTTCATTCTGTTAAGTGGTTGGACAATATGTTTCCCAAAGTTCATTAAATACCATATTAATTTTTAATTTGTTTTTTTACTTCTCCTAATACTTAGAGAAAGAAGTTATGAGCACATAGAAGCCCTAGAAAATAATAATTAATTGTTAATAATAAAATGTGTTTGCGGGTTGTCATTATACCCTGAATGTCATCATGTAAATTGAGTGAATTAGTAAAATGTGGTAATCAGTCATGTGGTTTAATTCAAACTGAGCCCTTTAAAATTAATTCTTAGTCTATAAATGATGTTACTTTGGGCTAAAATGATTGGTTTAAGGTTTAAAGAGTTTATATTTATGGATTAGAGTTTAGGGATTAGGAACTTTAAGGATTAGGGCTTAAGGTATATTTATACAATTGTGTAGGCAATTGGGGAAATTTTGGGAGCCTTAAACCTATACCTGTGATTATAGAATGTGAACTTGGGATCAATTATCCCCCACATCATCATATATTGAGCCTATGAAGCCAATTTTGGTAATGACTAATGTAATTTTAACCAATTTCATCCATGTGAACCTAATTCTTACTATATATATAAAGGATGTTACTTGGGGATATATTTATTGGTTTAAGGTCTATAATATAAAGGGTTTAGGGTTTATGGCTTAGGGTTTAATGTAAATGGTATAGGGTTTACAATTAAAGTTAAATGGTACAGGTTAACTTAGGTTTTAAGATATTGGATATAGGGTCCAATCACTAAGGTAATTGAAGAACATTTGAGCTGCTTGTGACACCTATTTATGACTTGATTACCTTCATGTTTGTATTTCTAATAAAAGTAGGGTCAATTATGCCATGTACATGTTGAATACATGTTATACAATTGATTGAGACATAAATCTATTTTAGGGGATCAATTTTACCTAAATTGTGTAGGGAATTTCAAATTTTGACTAATTAGATCAATTCATGATAAAAGATCGATATTTTGATTTTTATATTGAAGGGGTTAAAATTGGCCTCAAATGCCTAATTGATTAAAAGAATCAACTATCCCTCCACCTCTTTGGTTAATTAGGTTGAAGGGGCTTGAAATAGCCTTAATTTATTGAACAGATGCATAACTAGATTGATACTCCAAAGGCTTTATCTGTAGGTTTAAAAAGTGCATTTTATGACATCTCATGATAAAATTAGTTATATCATAAGTCATGTATGTTTGTGGCATGTAGTGGGCATTAGGGCATAAGGATTACAATTTATGTTTTAGGGATCATTATGGATTAGGGCATAAGGTTTAGGTTTAAGGACCTATATATTAATGTCTAATCACTAGATATTCCATGTCTTCAAATCAGATTCCTAATACAAAGGATGTTAATTGGGACTAAATTGAAGTTGATAAATACCTAGAAATTAAATGGTTTACAATTTAGGGTATAGTGTTTAGGGTTTACAGCTTTTAGGTTTTAATGTATATACATGGTTTAGGGTATACAAGGTCAATCACAAAGATAATTGAGGAAAATTTGAATCACTTGGACCCATTTGTGACCATAGAATATGTTTTTGAGTTGTCATTATACCATTAATTTCATTGTGTAGATTGAGTGAATTAGTCAAATGGGGCAATCAGTCATGTGACTTAGGCCAAATTGAGCCCTGTGAACTTAATTCTTAGTCTAAATGATATTAATTTGGGCTAAAATTATTGGTTTAAGGTTTAAAGAATTGATATTTATAGTAAACAGAGTTTAGGGATTAGGAACTTTAGGGATTAGTATAAGCTACAATCATAATGGTGATTGGGGTAAATTTGAGATCCTTGAACATAGATATGAGTAAATAATATGAATTTGGGATCAATTATCTCCCACATCATCACAAATTGAGCCTACGAAGTCAATTATGGTAATGATTGATGTAATTTTAACCAATTTCATCTTTCTCAACCTATTTTTTACTATATAAAAATGATGTTAATTAGGGCTAAATTGATCCCATGGGCCTACTGAGCCTCAATGTAAGGAATTTCATCCATATGATATCAATTGGGGATCCAAGTGATCACCATATTAAAAAAATAAGTATTTTTCAATTGAATATGTAATTCAATCCAAAGGAGCTATGTGCAAGGAATTACATTCATATATAATGGAAATTAAGGCTTACTTGGCCTTGATTGCATATCATATTGAACCAGTCGAGTATTTGATTCTAGATGATACATAATTAGGGCTAATTGAGGCTTACCCAAGGAATTGTGTCAACATAATTTTAATTAGGGAACTAATTACACACCTTAAATTCAAGTAATTGAGTATTATCATGAATCTGATATGAAATATGGACAAATTAAACACTCTGTAAGGAATTACATCCATCTTTAATAACAATTGGGATTCTGATTCTGCACCAAATTCAAATGAAATAATATTTGGTTCAATATGATTTATGAAATTTAGTCCAAACAAGCCTTGTGTAAAAAATTTCATCCTTCTACTATTAATAGGGGTTCTATTGGTACCAAATACATAACACATTGAATCAACCAAGTATTTATTTCATTTGAATATGTAAGTATGGCCAACCAAGGCTCATGCAAGTAACTAAATACATCTAATGTCAATTACAACTTCTTTGGCCTTGATTGTAAACTATATCTAGCTAATCATGTATTCTATTGTACCTTATACATAATTGGGGCCAACAGACCCCCATGAAAGTAATTTTGACCATATAATGTTCCAGTTAGATTCTATTAGCCTCGATTGCACACCATATTGAACCAATTCAGTATTTAGGTTCAATATGATATGTAATTGGGATATTCAATCCCAAAGCAAGGAATTACATCCATCTAATGTCATTTGATATTTTTTTCAATACTATACACAATTCAAGACAACTAAGTCCTATGTAATTAACTACTTTTACCTAGAATATCAATTAAGGCATTTTTCACCCCATGAAATGAATTGTGTCCGTCTGATTTATCCATTGTGAATATTTTCCCCTAATTGAACATCATATTTAAGCATTCAAGTATTTTATTAAGTATAATTTATAATTAAGAGTATTGGTCCCTGTGTAAGGAATTCCTTCAATATAATGTCAACTAGGGCTTTGATAGCACACCATATTAAAATAATTGAATATTTACTTCAATCTAATACACAATCTAGATTGAATGATCCCCGAGAAAGGTATTATGTCCACATGATTTCAATTGGGTCTCTAATTTCACACCATATTATAAAAAAACAAGTATTTAGTTTAGTTTGATAAGTAATTGGGCCCAACCAAGCTCCATTCAAGGAAATATGTCCATCTAATGTGAATTTAGGATCGATTGGCCTATTTTCACAACATAATGGGATCAAAGGAACAATAAATTGATTCATAGGTTAATACATGTCCAATTATCATTAAATAATATCAATTATTGAAAATAGCATTGGTCCCAAACAACAATCTTAATTTGAAACCAATATTTGATCTTAAGACTACCAAGCCTAATGGTTGTTATTTAGGTTTTAAGATGTTGAGAATATGTAACGTGATTACATCATTAACATGATCATGTTATTAAATTCCATGATATCATTATTAATAAAATCACAGTATTTGAATTAGAATTTAATTCTTGTGCCTTTTGGCTTGGGAATGGCTTGGATTCCTGAGCCAAAGGATTGAACTGTCAATGTACAATCAAGTTTTGAAAGATATGAAAATAAACAACAAATTTCAACTTTGATTATCAAATACACTAAGAGTTTCAATGTGAAAATTAAAAAACTTGATAATGTCTTGAATATCACACTCTCCTCTTTCCAAAAAATATGATTTTTATAATTTTTGGACTAATTTAAGGTTTCAAACTATATTTATTTCCAACTATGACTTTTTTAGGCCACTACTTTCCCCAAACATACATGCCTATACATGTTCATGTAGTTTGTATTTCGTTGATCCAAGTGAGAAACAAATTATATGGTGATGTAGTAGGCATAATTATACACACATTCAAAAAAAATTGTTTTTCCTTTTTTTTTTTTGAGGTAGTTAGGCCTGACTCACAAATGACTATCCATTTATTTATCAGTTTTTAGGATCTGTTTAATTAAAATTTTCATTAAAAAAAGTATTCATTGAAAAAATACAAAATAATATATGTAATGTGCTAGATGATTTTATATAATTTTTCCCTAAAGGCTTTCAAATAATATTAAACATTGTTCAAAAAATGGTGCGTGTCACAACCATATATCTATTATGTTTTTTGAAAAATTAGGAGTTACTCTTACAATTTTATATGTTTAGCCTAACTATACTTAATAATTTTTTTTTAAATAGTGTTTTGGAAGCTAGACTCAAAATTATACATTTCATGTTTTTACACCATCTTCAAATTTGGAGTGTAGATATCTCAAATTATCTACAAAAGTTAAAATTTCTGAAATTTCAAAAAAAATATGTCCACGGGTAGGCCTCTTTTTGTCCCCTAACTTTGTGCACTTACCCAATAAGGACATTATTCTGTTTATACACTCATATTGATATGACTATGAAGTCAGTTCATCATTTGGGCACAAAGTTTAAAATTTATGTATTCCACTAACTATTTATTTCTACCTAAACCAAGTTTAGGCTATGAGAGAAAATGTGTTGTTTCTCCCTCAACGTGATTGAAATTAATATTATATAATAATACTATATAATGTATAATATTTTTTTAATTGATCTTATGGGTTATACATGGGTCTTCACCCTAACATATATAAAAACAAAAATGGAAAATAAGGAAATCATTAGGAGTGATCACAAAACCTTTCTCATAAAAATGGATTAATACCATAAAATGGATAGCCCAAAAAACATCAGGGAATGAACCCTGAGAGAAATTGAGGAGTAAACCCAAAGACTTAAACAAAAAAGGATAACAACCAAATAATTGTTGACTAAATTTTAACCTCAATTTAAAATTATTTAACCCATCTAAGTTGAAACATTCATAGGGTTCTCAAAAATTGGATGTGGTCCTATCATGATCTTAAATAATTTCCATATAGTCACATTAGTCGTTTATTATCTTGGTCCAAGGTTTGGTCTCATGTGTACTTATCTAGTCCTAGGGGTAATCTACAAGGTTTTGATGTTGTCAAACATGGTAAAATGTTTGATATGGTTTATAGTCATTTTATATGGGTATTAATAAATCTTGAAGGTCATAGTATCATGTGTTGGCATTTTATTATGTCCTTATGTGTTAAAAAGTCATTTTATCACATTTTGGCTTATTTTGTAGATTTGTACATCCCATGTGCAAATTCAAATGTTTAAATAAAGTTATTCAATGTACCTGATGTCAAATAATGTTCAAGAATGGTCATAGACTAACAAAATTGTAGGTTTAATGGCTAAAATGAGGAAAATGCCACTTTACAAGAACTTTTGGGCACCTGTACAGCCTTAGAAGATCATGTCACTTGAAAATGGTTTTAAAATGTCCCTTGGGATCCCTCAAATCATTTTTGTGATTTGGACCAAGTTTCAGGTTATACATATACTTCAGACATTCTCTCTCCTCCATTGCTATCTTCACAAGCTTTGAAAGGTAAAATTGAAGTGGATGGTACAACTAGGGGGAGAGAGAGAGAGAGAGAGAGAGAGAGTGTTAAGAGATGAAACTTTATAAATTATTAGGGATACTAATAAGATTAAAATTAGTGTCATTAGTTTGTATATTCATGGCCCTTCCTTCATAAACAATCATTAAGAGTGGCAATAGGTAACTATGCCTTGTCCATCTAAGCATGGTATGATTTTTATTCTATTTCTCTAATTTAAAATTTTATGGAGAAGATTGGTTTTGAGAGATGTTTATATAAGTTAAAGAGATAATTTACATGGTAGTTTCATTAGCTAACTCATCTTTATGAAGTGTCTTCAATAGGAGAAAAAGTGTCTCAAGTATAAGGTGTTCAGTCATTCCTACTGCAAGTGTCATTGATTTATTTTAGTTGTTTTCACTCTTAGAGGTTTCTAGGTGCTTCATCATTCATGTAAGATCCCTCAACTTCATAGTGTTTATATGTTATTCCTTTGATATGTATTTCTTGACCATAGTCTTCAAATAGCTTGGTATTTGGAGACATTGTTAATGTATGAACAGTCCTCTACACATTTGATTATCAAATTTGTCTCAAATATCAATGAGAAATCATAATATAATTTCCAAAGACATAATTATACCATCAAAAGAACATGAACCTTGGGATAGACTCCAATTCTCAACACATAGATATTGTAAATAAACTAACTTTGCATATATTTCATATAGGTGATTCAAATATTAGATGATGTAATGCTTAGTCATAGGGTCTATAAGCTATTGAGAGAGTGATGATGAATTGGGAAAAGGTTTGCAATGTCAAAGTGTTGAAGGTGTCTTAATATAAAAAAGTTAATTTTCATAGCTTGTAGTTCCACATTTTGGACCAGAACCAACAATCCTCCAAACAAGAAGAGCAGACTAGAAATATGATTTCAATTCTCAGTGCAAACACAGAGTGTCATAAACAAATTTAGATACCAACCATTTAAAATTCAAGAGATGGTTATTGTGATTGAGCCCATAATCTTAAACACTTAGGTACATGTCTGAATGGGGAGGTAAGAAAGAAATAGTATGCTTGGAGAAGATGCAAAGTTTAGACAAATTTAAAAGAGTTATAAACCTTCAGTAGGGTGGTATTCATATTTTATGTGTTGTAGCAAAGTTCTAACCCTAAGACATAGTCAACACTCTAAAAAACATCAACACCTACAGATTGCTAAGAGGAAAAGGCTGCCTACTTAACCAAATGAATATTGTTTACTTGGTCTAAAGTTAGAGGTAAGAAAGAGATTTGATAAGTGTAATATGGTATATTGAATAATTATGTTAACTTCTCTAAAGGGTGAAATGACTTCACAAGGTAATAATTCATAGGGAAAGCCTATAAAGCTTAGATAAGACACGAGTCTCGTTTCAAACACTTCATGTCTAAGGTTAATTACTTAAGCATATTTAAGAAGTAAAGATTGTTAAAACATGGATAGTTGGATGAAGTTTCCCAATGCATTTAGGTCTTATTAAATCTTATTCTGGGCTTTTATAATGAAAAAAACACCTATATCTCCCCATACAAACTCCATTAATTGACTATGCGTTCCAAAATTATATCTAGATTAGAAGGTCAAATGGATTGATAGGACATTAAATATATATACAAAACATTATAGGATATCATTTATAGTTTTCATACCATTAATAACCTCAAAATAATCTCATACAGTCTTTAACGCAAAAGATAGTCACGAGAATATATAAAAACATGCTAAGAGATCATTTATGTGTAAATGTTTGAAGACATTTTGGTGTGATAAGAAAGTTTTTAAATTGGTCAACAAATACAATATGTATAATATATGATCATATAGTATGGGAGACTCAAAATATTATCATCCATGACCTTATTAAAGGTAAGTGTATACCTATAGGTCTGCAAACCTGTAGGTCCACACTTTTGACCAATAAGGTGAAAACCTTGTATGAAGAAAAATATTCAAAGGGATTTAAGGTATTGGTTTCAATATTAAAGCATGAAAATGGAAAGAAACTCATTATGTATCAGGTGGATAAGTGAAGTGTAAACACTCAGGTGCCATGTTCACCTACTAGAATCTCAAAACCCAAAATTGACACCTACAACAGTGTCCTTATGCCTTGTTTGCTAACTATGTATGATGAAGAAAGGAAAGTCAAATATCCTTATTAAGATAATAAATATGGTCAAATTAGTCTTTAATTGTGTCTCATACTCACAAAATGTGACATAATACTTAAAAATCCTCCATTAGGGCCAAACTATAGGAAAAATAACAATAAGGTCTTTAGGCCTAATGCCATTCTCAAACCCTATCATTAGATAGGTCAGCCTAGATGGATAAAGGAAATTTAATAAATTTTGATAAAAACTTAAAATTTTTTAAGGAGAAATTTTTTATGTGGTGTAGGTATTGGTTTGTTGAGGAAGACTCCAAATTGACCATTTTGGCCTAAAACTATTGCTAATGTACACAGAATGCCTACTAGCAACCCAAAAAGCACCTTCTCACACTCATAAATTTAATGAGATTTTTCATGGGAACCAATGGTTTTTGGAGGTGATGGATGGGTCCCATAAATAAAATCTTGTGGAATTTGGAGAGAGAAAGAGGAGATGTTCTTTATGAACAATTCTTAAGAACAAAACATGCCTAAAACCCTAATTGTGACTAGTCAAGAGAAATGGAATCATAAATCACATGTAATGACATATTTTTATCCTAAAACATATTTAATTATATTAAGGACTCCAATTATATCCTCCATGAGTACTTTTTTCTGTACTGGTGGTTGTGTAGATTGTAATAAATCCACTATTTTGCATAATTTTTCTATTTTGTAGGGATTTTAAACAAAGAAAAACTTGAAAAATTTTGTATAAGGATATTTGGATGTTTTACACCTATTAAATCTCAAAAATATTCACATTATATTTTTTAAGTGGTCAAATTAAGCTCATTTTCTAAGGTAGTCTCAAACAAGCCTAAAATGAGACTAAGTTGCAAGGTAATTTCATGGTTTTCACACATCCATAGGGTCTCATGGAATCAAATTTGATATGGAGGTTTTTGATGGGATGATTAAAGTGAATGAAATTTTTTTGGGTGATTTCACATGTGTGGGATATGTCTAAATTATAAAAATACGGTTATAAGCAAGGAGGCCTAATTGAGGAAAGAGAAAGGTAGAAAAAGGGAATTCCACTCAAAATATGAACATGAATTTTGACATTAAGTTGTAAGAGTATATTGGGTCTTAAAATATGTCTTAATTTTCTCATTATCATTCATACACTTATCTACACAAGGAGGTTTGCATGATTTTAGGGCTATAAGGAATGAATCCAAAATGGAGCTTTTGTTGTAGAATGAGTTATTGGGGTTGGTTTGAGACTTCAAAATGTATTATTTTAGGTATACTATGATTTTAATAAAACATCCATGAATAAATAATGAATTGGAGAAGATGAATCTAAGTTTTGACACTTATAAGCAAGATTGGCCTAGTGAGGTGAAGGGGTTTCAAGAAACCTAAGCACATGAATGATGATTACTATTGAGATGTCAGTTGAGAGAGATTATAAAACTATTGAGAGGCATCAAATAATAGGGATATATGTAACTCAATAATATTTTAGGACTGAAGTATGTCATTTTTCCATTCACAAATCAAGACAAAGAGTAGCTTTAGAAAGTAAGGAAATGTGCCAAGCAAGAATTATAACTCCTATGCCACTTGGAACAAGGGAGAATATTTATAGGAGTTAGACATGGAATTTAGTACGTGATAAGATATTTTGATATCCCCTCTCTTTATTTCAACTCATGATATACTTGTCTCTCTCTCCTATGCCCTTCTCTTCTTCTCTCACACTTTTGCTATATATTCAAATTTGATAGGCTATGTTTGTATCCTTCACCTAGGTATGGAAAATCCATACCCATTTTTATGCCTTTGATTAATGAAATTCAACTAGTTTTACCTCCTCCTATGACTTTACTTAGTGTGTGTGAATGAATAGTTGATCTTGTCAACTGAATTAACTTGTCAACCTTGGCACATTGTCCTACAGCTTGAAAGCTTATTTTACAGGTCATGTGAAGTTTATAAGTGTGGTGCAAGGGTTGAGTGAGCTTGTCTATCCTTTAGTTTCATTCAATAAATCTTGGTTAGTCCTCCTATCCTAATCAACCATCACAACCTTCACATTGAAACACTCATGTGAGATATTTAGGTTAGGAGTAGTGTATGTAAAGTTAATTTCTTGATCTATAAGTGCACATGTAGCTAGTTGGTAGAGATCAATTATTTGGTGTATCACCCACCTTTTTTTTCATGTCATCCTTCTCCCTTTTCCTTGAAAATTTAAATTTTAGTATATATTAATTGATACATCAAGGGAATCTAGCCTTATAACCTAGAGGTTCGATCCATCTAAAGGTCACTCACAATCTAGAATTAATCCCATTGCATAGCTCAAGTTAACAGGGCTTGAATCACCCTCTCAAGGGTGTAAATTTGAGTTATAACAATTTTGGCACTCTTGGTGGGACTATATTGTCATTAATTTAAATAATTTCTATTGTTATCTTTCAACATATCATCCTTTAGAGGTAACAACTCAAGCACCAATGGCGACTCCAAATGAATCTTAGCTGGTATAGGCAATCCAAGTTCCTCAAAATCAAAAAATCTAGTATGTATAATCATTCATATGATCAGCATGTTTCTTTTGTACCTTCATATTAGTTTTTTCAATTTTATGGTATTCATGATTTCTCCTCAAGTATCCCTCAAACAACTACTTGTCAAGTTCACCAATAACCCACATATCTCTATAATCAACATTTTCAAACTTAAGCTACTCCTTGTTTTATATTACTCACCTTTAGGAAATATATACTAGACCTTGTAATGTGGATGATAAAGACTGATGAATAAGTAGAAGATGGTGTAATTTATCCTAGCTATCCTACTCAAGAGGTAAAAGATATCTTCCAAGGTTTTTGAATAGTATGGGTGGGTGTTAAGAATGAAAATTATCCAATCAATGAGAAATTAGAGGTTAAAAATTTGATGTGCTTAGTGGAAGAAAATCTAATGAGATGGGAGCATGTGAAATCCCAACCAATCAATCCTATATACATCCTCCTACCCTAAGTCAATCTAATTTTACTAAAAATATCCTCTAAGTTATAATACAAAATCAAAATAAGCTCAATGAGTCTCCTAGTGACCTTACTAATTATTGAATCCCAAGTTGGAAGGCTTGTATTCCTCAAGAGAGACCTATGTCCATTTCAACTCCACCCACCCTTCTTCAATTTCACAAGACTAACCCACCTTGGATACCTTCTTGGTCAATGAATATTGATTTTGTCATGCTTATTCTAGAGAGTGAATCTTCTCCCATACCAATTCAAAACCAATAGAGATAAGAGTTTATAAATGCTACACCAAAAGGTCTTCTAAGCTGGAAGAAATTTCTTCATATGTAAGCTAAAGATCAAGAAGGGGAAAAGTGTTGGAGATCAATTCAAGAGAGCCTACAAACCTATCAAGTCCTTCCTCTACTATTCATGTTTCAAATATTTAAGAAGCATCTAGTCAGCCTAATCCTCCAAATGTACCAAGTTGGAGAGACACTTTAGCAAGATTCAATCAAGCTAACTAGGCTTCTTTCCCTCCCACCCTCTCCTTTTTTGAAGAATAATCAAGTACATTGAGGGAAGAAGATCAACATCTAATTATAAAAGAGAACTTGTCAAGAAAACATGATGATGTGGTTGTTCTAGAGAGGTAAGATGTTGCAACTATAGGTAAAATTAAAAATGTGTTGTAGAGAATGATTATAGTGATTATAGAGAAGAGAATCATTGGAACTCCCCTTGGTGGAGAAGATCACAAATAAACTTTCAAGGATGAGCATGAACCTCTACCTTTCAACCAATAGTTGGACAACCCTCTAGAAGTCACAAATGAGTAAATGAAGCAACTTGATTGGTATGGTTTCAAGGTGGATGAATAATAAGACAAGTTACGTTTGATAGAGTAATAAAATTATGAGATTTTAGATTTCCAATGGGAAGATGAACTTTCATTCTTCATGGAGGAAGAGGAAGAAAATTTTAGCCTTGAATAAGAGAGATTAAACCCTTGTCATGAGCATAATATATCATTTGAAACATATGATCATCCTACTATTATTCAAGATAAAGGTAGGGTGAGCATTGAGTTTTATATCTTTACAGTTGCTAAATAAGAATATGCCTTTCAGGAAGAGTTGTAAATATTCTGATCTAACTCAAATATAGCCCATGAGAAGAATTTTGATGATGTGACCATGACAAATGGACATGATCTAAAGATTCACAAGAATACTCATGAAGAGAATATCATGGTTGAAGACCTTATTTAACCTCGTGATATAGTACAAGAAGGTTTTGAAGATATGTGGAAACCATACATAGACATGTTCAACGATTATGAAGAGTTTGAAGTTATCACTAAGCCCACAAGCTTTATCAACCATCACAAATAAGTTCCAGTGGATGATATGGAAATCTATGATGAGTATAAGGTCGTTAAATATTATAAAGATCAAGGTATGATTCAATAGGACATTATACCATCTAGTCAAGAATAAAGTGACATTGAGGACTATGTGTCTAATGATATATTATTGACTAAGTTATTTCCATGATGTCTCAAGGACCATGAATTATAATGATTATATGATTTACCAAACTAATAGGTACATGAATTCATACCATTGGTTGATATGTTTCTAGCACATTTTTCAATCAATATGAGTGAGAAGGTTTAATATGCTTAGATTTCTCAACTTAAATAGGAATGTAGTGAGCCTATCACAAAATACGTGTTAAGGTACAAAAGTATGTTGTCCAAAATTAAAAATCTTATAGAAAACAAAGATTTTTTATGATATCTTTGTGTAAAATTTAATTCCATCTATATAAAATTCCATCATGTTCAAGAAGTTTATATCATTCACATAATTGTGCCACATAGTAATGGAAAAAAAAATTATTTGAAATGAAAAATCTTAAGTATAATTCCAAATCAAATTCCAATACAAAGAGTTCAAGAAATACACCATATAAGGTAAGGCCAATTGATAATAATAATAATAATAATAATAATAATAATAATAATAATAATAATAATAATAATAATAATAATAATAATAATAATAATAATAATAATAATAATAATGATGATGATGATAAAATGATAATAATACATTTTTTCTCTCATTTCGTATAATGTGAAAGCTTTGAAAAATGGAGTGTGGAAGGTTTAAGTTATTAATAAAATTTTAACCTTCTAAGCACCTAGGTTTTTGATAATGTGACAATTTTCAAAAATTGAAGCATAAAATTTTTAAGCCTTACAACATAGAACATGGAGCCTTTATATTTTCAAACAAAATTTTAACCTTTCAAGGCCCCATGACCTCGAGATGATGAAAATTTGCATTCAAGTGGAGCCCAAAAGAGCTAAGGTTTAAACTCAAACCAAAAGGCTCAAATATCTAAATCTCTAAGGTTTCGATTCCTTGAGAAGCTGCCATGTGGTGACTTCCTAGGATACCTTATCTAAGAAGTAACATCAAAGACTCAAGTGCCCAGGTGAATCAAGAGAAGCTATGTGGCTACAATGTAAGGTGCCATGTGAGATTCATGTCATTAGAGCCATGTGAACAAAACCATATTAGTAGCCATGTCAACAAAGAACAAGCATAAAATGACGAAGGCCAAGAGGCAAAAAACTTATAGATTTTCTAAGTATTGAAATAAAATAGAGTGCAAAATATTTGAGAAAGCAAAACATGGAGACTTTAAACTTTGGCCAAAAGTTTAGACCTCCATAGTTTTGCATTCTTGAGAGTATGGAAATTGTCAATTAAATAGAGCAAAAAATGCAAAGGGATTAACACATTGAAGCTTGAGAAAAGGCCAAACCCTCCTTAGTGTCGAAACCCTGAGATGATGCCACATGGAAAAATATTGATAACCTAGCATTATAGAGCCATCCGTTGAGCTCAAATCCTTCCAACTCCTGAATAAATAAGAAGCCACCATGTGGCAACTTCTGAGATCCATTAAACAAATAAAGAGACCCTGAGATTAAGATGCATGGAAGTGACAAGTCAATACTCCAAGAAAGGGAAAGAAAGACACATGGTTACTATAATGAATAGATTAATGGACACAAAATCAAATACACTTGATTGCTATAAGGAACAAATCAAAGGATGCAAAAACAAAGACATGTGGCAAAGTTAAAGAACCAAAATCCCACAAAGATTGACTAGTTTCCAAGTGTCAAACTTGATCTACATCATTATATCCAATAGTAGGGTAGTGGATAAAAATAAATTTGTCTCATGGAGGATTCATGGCAATGTTCATGTCACCACTACACTAGCTTAAAATCACCAAGCCATCAAACCATCGAAATTGATAAATTTGAATATTATAGTTGGCACAGTGATGGTTTTGGGATCAATATCAATAAAATTTGATAAAAAGTGGTGAAATTTGGCCATATGTTATATAAAATTAAATATTGGTAGTTAAAACTATTTAAGTAGCCAACAAGGGAGTAGGCTGAGTTGACAAGTGCAAAATTGAGACAATCATTCCCATTCTTTGTGGATGTAATTAGATTTCCATTAGAATTTGTCCATCTTTATTTGATTTTCATAAAGATTATGTGCCTTAGGTTCTGAACTTTAAGTTACTTTATTTATCTATTTTTCTAATTATAATTAATAACCCAAGGGATTCCCATTCCTTATAAAATCTTGGGTATTTCATTGTAGAAGAGGTTGACACTTTTAGGCATAGTAATGCTACTAAAATTTACCCTCCATAATCCCCTTTACTATTCAAGCCTGGCACTTTAATTTTATTTGAGTTCACCTTCCTTCACTCTCTTACATTCTATGTGTATTTCTTAGGTTTTTTTATCTTTATCTGTGGATGATATCTATCCTTTTCATTGATGTCCATTCCTTCACCCCTTTATGTAAGACTTGATTCTCTTTTGCAAGTTATATGTTGTGTTTAAATAGGCCTATAAATAACACTATTGTGAACTTTTATTGTCCATTTTGTGACCATATTATGTATCACTCCTTTATGCAAGTTAATTATGTAATTAATTTTTTCATTCTAAAGTCCATGTGGTAGTTTCTTATTCTCTACAATTTGTAGTGTGTTCTTATAAATATCGTAGAGTGGATCTATCTAGTCTTGGTGAATAACCATTTTAATTTAAATAAACCATGTCTTTCCTAATTATTTTTATAAGTTTTAGATTTATAATTAGTTTTAGATTTCCTTTCATCTCTTTTAGGCTTGCATGTTGATCTTAAATCAGGGGCATTTAGATTAGAAGGAATCCAACATTTTATGGAGGTCCATCCCAAGGAAGACAAGGGTCCCACAACCTTAGGGATGTTCCAATTATTAAATTTAAGTTAGATATTTGACTAAGAACTAAAGGGGTGTAACTCAAAAGTGACAACATTTTATGGCATGCCCGGTGAGACCCAATTCAAAAGTTTCTTGAAAGATTATTACTAGTCTCAATGACTTAAGTGTCAAAGACACTCTACATAGAACCTAATGACTCCTAGTTTTCTTGGTTTGAAAAGATAAATTTCTCATCTACATGTCAAGGAAAACAAGGTCATCTATAAGAGGTATTGATTTTCATTCCATTGAATTATCTATATCCCTTAGAAGGAGAGTTAAAGTATCCTCATCTCTAATCAGAAGAGCCAAAAAAACATCTTGTATAGCCTAGTCTACCCCCCTTTTGGGAGATTCTCTCAACCTATGAGAAGGTTATTTCTAATCCCTTTTATGTCTACCCCAAGAAACTGTCACTTTTTACCTAGTTGATGCATGGTTGGTACACTTTCAGAAATATGTTAACTAGAATAACATGCCCTCTAATGTGAAACCTAGGGTGGCATCTTATCATCTATTTAGAGCTGCAATCTTATGGTGGCACCACCTCTAGTTTAGAGAGACATCAACCCATGACACATACCTGGACCATTTTTGAGAGGCAATTATGAAAAATGTACTTGAGTTATAATATAAAATAATAGAAGATAAATTATTTCTAGTTATTGAAGTAAGAAAATCCATCTGTATTTGAGTATGAAAACATACTTTTAAATCTACTCTATCAGGGGAGTTATATGCATGATGAGGAAACCAAAGTAATAAAGTTTAAGTTGGTGTTAAAAGAAACATGGATACATGACATCATTATGACCAACTCAAAAACCTTGGTAGCTTTCATTAAATCTACTCATCAAGCATAAGAGAAGGAAATGTGTCAATAAAAAGCAAGACAAGATTTTAAATTGAATAGGAAACATTCTAAGGATAAGAATCTTTCTTATACACCTAATAATTTCAATAAATTTGATTAAAACTATAGGTTCACTAGGATTAGTAGTGGTCTCAACAAGTTTTAACACTAAAACAAGAACTTTATAAATTAGAATCATCCTAAAATAGGGTCTTCCAAGAAAAATCAGACCCAAAACAATCAACGCGTGCCTACCAAAAGAGTAAATAATAACCCTATATCACCTTAAATAACTATTAAATGTTGGGAATGTGATGAAAACCACTACCACAAGGACTATTCCAAGTTGAAACTTGGACAACCAACTAATCATAGGGTGTATGTGGCTATAAATAATCCAAATGCATATTTTTGAGCCACTCCTATTGAAGCAAGAGGTAGTTTATCTGGTTTTTCTATTTCTATTTTAATTGAATTCAGTGTAATGGATAATTTTATTTCTCCTATTATTTCTTATAATTGTAAGGTCAATCATGTTTATATGAGATAAGGTTGGGAGGTTGAGTTTGGTACAAGAAAAAGGGCAGTTATTTCTAAATGTTTAAAACAAGTGGAGTTAGACTTATGTGTTTTTAAGAATCAAAGTGAATCTTTTTCTAGCACTTATGGGGTCTTACGATCTCATCTTTGGAATGGACTAGTAACAATAGCATAAATAAACACTTGATTGATTTGGTAAATTGGTGCAATGCATTGATGATTTGGGAAAGTTTATAGAAATTTAAGGATTTAAAATGTCTAAAGCATGGAAGTTACTTTCTAATCTATAGTTGAAAAAGGTTACACAAAAAGGTTATAGGCTCTATGTTATCCAAATACAAGAGCTACCCAAAGATAAGGAACCATCCTTTCAATACTTTCCTTTTTTGAAATAATTTTTAGACGTGTTTTCTAAAAAACTACTTGGAATTACTCCAAGGCATGAATTTGACTTTTCTATTGATTTTATGCAAGGAATTGCCCCTATTTTTAAGGCTCCTTATCATATGAATGTGGCTAAATTCATCTAAAATAACTTTTGAGCAATGAAATCATTAGGCAAAGTGTGTCTCCTTGGGGTTCTCTAGTTGTTTTTGTAAAGAATAAGGATGGAACACTTAGGCTATGTGTTGATTACTGCATGCTTAACAATGTAAGAATAAATAATTGTTATTGCTTTCCAAGAATAGATGATTTTTTGACCAATTAAGGGTGTAATAGTATTTTCTAAAATTGACTTGAGATCAGGATACCATCTCCTGAGAATCAAGGAAGAAGATATTCATAAAATATCTTTTCATACTGAGTATGGTCATTATGAGTTTACAGTGACATGTTTTGGATTAAAAAATGTACCAACAACATTTATGAATTTAATGAATGGTGTATTCAGGGACTATTTGGATAAAAATTTTATAGTTTTCCTAGATGCTATATTGATCTATTCTAATAATGTAGATGAACATGAGCATCACTTGTGTTTAGTCTTGTAGAGATAAAGTCAACACAAGCTTTATGTGAATCTTTCTAAATGTGCCTTCTTTAAATCTGAAATATATTATTTAGGACACATCATCTCTAAATATGGCATTGATGTGGACATAATAAAGATAAAAGTTATTCAAGAGTGGCTTGTACCCACTAATGTACATGAAGTATGGATATTTATGGGCTTGATTGGTTATTATAAAAGGTTTGTGAAAACTTTTCCAGCTTAGCTAATCATATAACTTCCTTTTAGCGCAAGGTTAATAAGTTTGTTTTGAATCTTCAATGTGAAGAAGATTTTAAAAATCTTAAGGAGTTGTTAACTACAACAAATATAATTATAAATCCAAATCCCAATGAAAATTTTGAAATTTGGGTTGATGCTTCTAATGAAGGCTTTGGTGGAATTTTAACTCAAGATGGAAAATTTATGGATTACGAGTCATGAAAGCTCAAGGAGCATGAAAATAAATATCCTCTGTCACATAGATATTGCTGCCATTGTGAATGATCTTAAGAAATGAAAACATTTTTGTTGGGCAAGCATTTTAAGGTGAGTCTAATCACCACAGCCTAGAACATTTATTTACCCAGGATGATTTAAATGCACACCAATGTAGGTGGAATTTATGAAAATTTTTGATATGAATATTTCCTATGTTAAAGGAAAAGAGAATCATGTTTTTGATGCTCTAAGATGACATACACATTGATTAATTTTCTATTTTAAAAGCAAATTTTAGAACTGATCTTTTAAAATATTATCTTATTGATGAATTCTGCCATGAGGTAAGAGCAATTTTGGATGATAAGCCTTTAGGAAAGAAGTTTTTTTAATCTTTTCTATTTAAAATGATGGCCTTGAAAGGCATAAAACTATAATTTATGTGCCCAAATCAAGAGACTTTTTAAGTTTAGTGCTAGAATAAGTGCATATAACACCACATTTTTCTCACCTAGGTGTCACAAAAATGACACATGAACTAAAAAGACATTATTTTTGTCTTGTTTTAAAACATGATGTTGCTAGTTTTGTGGCAAAATGCTTAGAATGTCAGCAGATGAAGGCTAAAAAATTTCATCCTATAGGTTTTTTATATCCTCATGTTATACCACAAAATAAGTGGGTTGTAGTCTCACTTGATATCATTTCTATATTGCTAAAGTCACATGGTAAGCATGACACTATTTTGGTAGTGATTGACAAGTTTACAAAACTAGGTCACTTCATTGCTAGAAAATTGACTAATGATGTTTCTTTCTTTTCAGATCATTTTGTGAATGAAGTGTTTTGGTTGCATTGCATGATGCAAGTTATCATATTTTATAGAGATAAGTTGTTCACCTCAAGTTTATAATGTACTTTGAATGGATCATTTGTAACTTAGTTAAATTTTAGTTCTTCTTACCATGTAGGAACAGATGGCCAAATGAAGAGATTTAACCAAGTTGTAGAGGACATGCTACAAGTCTATGTCATAGATCAAAAAATTAAGTGGGAAGATTTCTTACATTTAATTGAATTTTCCTATAACAACTCATATCATTATGTAATTAAAATGGCTCCATTTGAAGCTCTATATGAGAAAAAAATATAGAACCCCATATGGATGGGCTAGCTAAAAAAATAGAGTTATTATTGGCCCAGATGTGGTATAGGAGTATGATAAACAAATGGCTCTGATATTTTAAAATCTAAAATTTGCTTTAGATTGATAAAAGAGTTATTCTAATAAAAAATTAACACCTTGTGAGTTACATGTTGGTGAAAAGGATTTTTGATGTGTTAGGCCTTAGAAAAGATTAAATAAGTTTGGAAAGACTTCCAAGTTGGATACACATTTTGTTGGACCCTTTGAAATTTCAGAAAAGATAAGTCCTATTGCCTATTGCCTAGTCCTTCCTCCTTCTTTGTCAAAGATTCATGATGTTTTCCATGTTACTTCATTAAGAAAGTATGTATTTGATCCTTCCTATATTTTAGATTGGAAAAAGATTTAGGTTACAAAATTGGAAATGATGTAGTTGGAACATATGAGGATCCTAGATCATCATAGTGTTAAACTATGAAATAAAGATATTTTTCAAAAAAAAATTCAATGGGATCCAATGAGTGAAAGAAGTGGTACTTAGCAAGATGAACATATTTTTAGGTAGCCTTATCCTTGTCTATTTTAGTCATTGGAATGGATCATGTCTAGGGGGGGGAAGTCATGACCACTTTTTATGCATTTGTTTTCACCATTGAGACATTATTTTGATGCTCAGTTAGATACTTTTTAGAATTTTGATATTTTTGTACAACTTTTAATTTGATTTAGTAGGTTATATTATTGTTATCATTAATTACTTGATATGACTCATCAATGTGATTAGATGGTTATTACCATGGATATATCTTGGATTCATTATAATTTTCATATTTTATATTATGTTCAATTCATAATTTAATTTATTATTTGGATACTTTTACATCATTCAGATACTTCTGATGTCTTATTCTGTGACTACAAGAACAAGTAAATGAGCTAGGATGGTGATGGATTTCAACAACTTGAGAATAAGGAGGCAATGGAGAGTAAAAAAAGAGTCCAATATTTATTCTAAGCTATGTTTAGATTATTATCGTTCATTTCTTCTTAGGTCTATCTAAGTGGTTCTTGTTTGTTATTGTTGGTTCATTCTTTGTAAGCTTTATTTCATTATGCATAGACTTTGTTTGGGACTTATATAATGATTTTTGAAGTCTTATTCTTATATTATCATCTTGACAATTATGAATCATTTACTTTGAATTGGACCATGGTATATGTCATCTTATTTTAATATGTGAGGTCTTTGAATATGTTCTTACTACCTTGTTTTATGTTGTTTGATTTGATGTTATAAGTCTCATTGATAGCTTGGATTCACAATTGTTGTTGCCTTCTTGCAAGTTGTTATTATGTTGTTATGTTGGCTGTTGAAATCCTTTTGTTTGATTTACATTACAAGGGGTCTTGTTCTTGGTTTGTGGGTCCTTATCCATAGAGGGAGCCATGACTACACCCTTGGCATATTAATTAGTTTGTTAAGTTTTTTAGAGAGAGCTAACCATAGGTGAAGATTAGGTCATGATGGATCATCATTTGAATTCTTATTCCCATTGAGTAGATTATTTTTTGGTTGTTTAGGTTATGGTTGGTTGAAGCACAACCCAACCCCAGGTTGATGTTGTTGGTTTTCTATAAAAAATCCATGGGAGTTTGACATAGATTTGAATTGGTCTGTGGAGGTTGCTTATCCACTTTGAAACTTTTATTTTTACCAAGACTTAATGAATTATGGGGAAAATGGTATTGTGTTGTCAGCCCATGATCTTAAAACTTTTTTTGTTAAAATGTAGATGGTGGTGGTTTTTGGGGTAGTCATGGTAGTTTTTTTTTTCAAGTGACATGGGAGAAGAAGGGAACTAGGTATGGTAATGGAAAAAATACTCAATTGGGATGATTTTATGCATTTTAGCCATTAAACAATTAAGTTATGTTTTTCTAGTTTGTTTATACAGTTGAGGAAAGCATGAAAATAACTTTAATGGGTTATTAATCATTTAATGTCTATGGCACAAATATTTTAGGTTTTTAAGGTAGTAATTTGGGTTGTTATATAGATCAGTTTGGTTGTATAATCTTTAGTCTTAGTATTATTTGTTGAGTTAGATTTAAATTTGTGGAAATGATTCAAAGGAAGCATGCAACTTAATACAATCACTTATGTCATGCCTTTGAGTAATTTTAATCTTGGTTATGTTGGTATTTTTGTTTGAGTCATCTTTATGGTCACTTTGGGTTAATACGACTGGGTCCTTTCTTTGTAATCAAGGGTTTCGATTTGGGAATTGACTTGTAGTGCCGTGATCCTTAGTCTTTTGTGAGAAGAAATCTTTTCTACTTAAACGTTGTATTTGTTGGGTTTTTTTGGTTTTATTGGAAATAACTTATGTTCATTCCTTTCTTTGTGGTGTTATTTTAAACTTGGATGACTTGATTTGTGGTCCTCTATTATATCAATTTTAGATTGATTTGGATGTCTAGCTCCATCTACTTGAACTGCAATTTTAAAGGATGAAACTTTATTTAGTTTGGTTATGGTTTTTTGATAAGGTTTTGTTTACTTACCTAAATCTCAAATATTTTGTTTGAAAGTGAAGACTACAATGAATGTTTTGTTGTCACCATTTGGAACACTTTTTGGCTTCATTGCTTGAATTAATACTAGTTGGTTAGTTTATTAATAGTAGGCATGAATTACTGAAGATGTTTCTCAGATAAATTATGATACTTGTGCCAAGTATTATTGAGTTTAATTTTGATGGATTCAGTGGCAATGACTTCATTGGTCCATGAAAGTCAAATATAAAAGCTTACAGGCTTGTTACTAGCATATAAAGTTATCCATGATTTCTTGTCCCTTCAATGCGTTGGTATTATTTTGGTGTTTGAGAATAGTTGGTTTTGTTTCCATCTGGAACTTTTAGTTTATCATTGTTGACTATTATTTGTTGTATCTCTGGTCTTTTAAAATTATTCTTATTGGCTTAGAATCTTGTTGATCCTAAAACATTTGTATTCATTCCAATTGCCTAACTCCACCATCCAACTAATGTATGGGGTGGTCAGGGCCATTGATGGAGGGCTCACTGGGCTGGAAGGGTGGGATTGTCACCTTGTTGCTGAGGCTTATTGGTTTTTTACATCAACTTTGTTTGGTGGAATTATTTCAATGGCATGTTGGCACTTAAATTCACTTAGCATGTGTCGTTATGTAACATAGTTTCAAAGGTGTAGCATTTGTAGTTAATTATGATGTTGCATGTTTAGTTTTCAAATAATGTATATTCAATTTATTTGACTGTTGGCTTATGGATAGGTCATTTATTGCTAAAAATGGATGTCCAATGGATTCTTGGCACTATGAATGTTATGAAGAACATGAATACAAGCTATATATTGAAGTATATTAATGGGTTAATCAATTATAAATACATAATGGTTTCATGTCAAGTCATAAACTTGTATACTAATTTTATGGAACATGAATTTGTATTTTATGGGTAGGTCATTTATTGCTAAAAATGGATGTTCAATGGATTCTTGGCACTATGAATGTTATGAAGAACATGAATACAAGCTATATATTGAAGTATATTAATGGGTTAATCAATTATAAATACATAATGATTTCATGACAAGTCATAAACTTGTATACTAATTTTATGGAACATGAATTTGTATTTTGATACTTTATTAAAAGGTTAGCAGAACCCTTGCAATATAATTAATCATTACTAGTGTCTAGAGACTTGATTTGTAATGTATTTCCCTTACCCTTTCATAAACAGTGAATTCACAAAGTAAGTGGTTGATATTTAAATCTCGGTAAATCAGAGCTCATAGATACATGTTATTACTATAATAAGTTTATGATTCAGGGAAGAAATAGAATGTTATATACATGGAAATATGTTTGTTCTTGTATATTCAACTCAAATCATTTTGACATATAAAATTGTTGTTAATTGTTAGTCTTTTTCTCTAATCTATACTATGGTGTGAATGACCAAATTACTTTAAATGAAATAAGAATAAACATAAGCTATGATAAATGCTAATGGTTTTATACGTTTTGTCATTGATTTTATAATGATGCAGTTAATAAATAAATGTCTATCCAAGTTACTAATTTATAAAAAGGAAGTGATCTTGGCCATATCATTGATTATTATTTTATAAGTGTTAACAGCTATGATTTATGCTTACGAAATAATTATATGAATGCTTAACTATTGTGTTATGTAAACTTGAGTTTGAAGATGTTCAAATTATAGTTGCAATCATATAAAAGTTTAATAAGCATGGTTGTTGATCATCAATTATTATTTATTATTATTATTATTATTATTATTATTATTATTATTATTATTATTATTATTATTATTATAAACTGCATGAAAAGTGGGTAAGATATAGTGATTATTTACTATTTCGCACGTATGGGAAGGGTGATTTTATTCCGCATTGGATTTATTATATTTCTCTTAATTAAGTCACTTGAGGAATAAAGGGTTAGGTCTTAGCAACATGACAACCACTTTTGTGGCAATGTTCGGTAAATTGAATAGGGAATTATTGCTCTATTATTTGTATAATTAAATTTTAAAATTTAGATGGGTAAATATGAAAAGGTGTTTAGAGAAAGTGATTAATCTTAAAGATGAAGATCTTATTCAATGATTTGGGCAGGTAGCACGAGTTGAAGCATTTAACATACTTACAACCTATATTATAATTTTGGAAAGATTGTATAACTAATATTAGTTGGAAATATATGTTTGCTTATATTTTAATTTTGGAAAGATTGTATAACTAATATTAGTTCGAAAAAATATGTTTGCTTATATTTTAATTTTGGAAAGATTGTATAACTAATATTAGTTGGAAATAATATGTTTGGGTGTAAAAGTATAATTATGTGAACGACTAAGCTTGAATTATTTATCTTGTGATGCAATAAAGTTATGACAGATAAATTTAATGGATGCAGATATTTTAATGTCTTCTTATGATGATGGCTATTCATGTAATTATTTTTAATAGTCCTTAGTGGTCTTAACTTGAGTTAAAGTTGTTAGGTTGTCTACTTAGTAACCATGGTTTTTATGGAAAGTTATTTCAGCGTGAAACTTGATGTGTATTTTAGTAAGGAGGATGAGGCACTTGAATAAGGTTAAGGATTTTTAAATAGTCTTATCAGAAAGACCATAAGATGTATTTATATTGGAGTTTATGAGTGTACATTAGCACACTGATATACCCCAAGATGCATATTTACTCCAAATGACTATCTTCCTTATGGAATCCTTTGAGGGTGTTTAATCTTAGTTAAGTCCTTGTAATTGACCTAATATAGTTTGGGTCCTTATCACGTTTAAGGGATTGTTTTCTCATAGCTTCATGTCAAGAAAGATATTGTAGTCGCTAATTGATCTTGGGTTTTTTTTTTTTTTTTTTTCAATTGTGTTTTTATAGTTACATATCCTTTATGATCATTTTCATTTTCACATTATCATGTTTGAGCTTATATACTAATGCTTATACATATCTATATCTATGATTATATCTTTCACAGTGTACTTAATATGCTATTTTACATAACTATTTTTTCTACCACATATATGTAGAGACTAGTATGTTATGTTCATGTTGGTTGCTTATACATCATGTTTTCATAATGTCACTTCTTTGAGTGTACTTCTTGCTTTCTTTGTCTTGTTTGTAGAACATTTGAATATGTTCCTTGTTTGTGGCCCCTGTGCCACTGAGTGTTGTTTTATTTTGCTATATGGACATTTGAATATGTCATTTCCTTTTGATTGTGCATCATTTGAACATTCCCCTTGTATGTAATCTCCTTTGACCATATTTTTCTTTACATTAAGTGTTCTTGTATGTGTGCTTGACTGTTTCCTACTCTTGTATTGTTATTTTTTAGGTGTTGCCATGATCTACATCATACATCTTATGACTTGATGTGATCTCATATTGCAAACTCCATTGATATATCTACTTAGACATATTACTCTTATATGCTACATGATTGATACACATATGATATAGTTATATTATCCTTTTGAGTTAAGATGACCACAAAATTACATCCCATCACCTCAAAAGGGGGAGGGTCATATTAGTGGGGGCATGTCATACATGCATGAACTCCACACCTACACAATTTTAAGCATCTCTAAAATTTCAATACAATTTACATAATTTAGATATACACTTGGGTTAGATCCTATACATCTACACCAATTTTCATAGATTTAGGACTAAGGTTTCTAGAGCTTGAAAAGCGAATTATTATTCTGTTATTTGTATAATTAAAAAATTTAAATTTAGATGGGTAAATATGTAAAGTTGTTTATAGATAGTGATTGATCTTGGAATGTTGAGTAAAGTTAATTAGTTTCATGATATTAGAGATGAAGCTCATATTCAATGATTTGGGCAGGTAGCACTAGCTAAAGAATTTAACATACTTACAACCTATATTTTAATTTCAAAAATATTGTATAACTAGTATTAGTTGAAAATAATATGTTTGGGTGTAAAATTATAATTATGTGAAAAACTAAGCTTGAATTATTTATCTTGTGATGTAATCAAAGTTAATTTTAAGAGGCCCTATTGGAAAATATATTATAAATATTAGGTGAATCTAGGGAAATTTGATTCATAAGTGTGGTGATGTTCTATGGGTGATGGTAAATCTATGATGATTCTGAAAGATAAAAAATAAATAGTTTCCTATTTTTTCGTATAACTATTTGGTTGTACCAAAAGACAAATGTCAAATGGGACCACACCAAATGATTTCACCTCCAAAAAATATCGATTCTAACTGTGATTCATCCAAATATGAGCATAAAAACTTTGTCTCTAGAGGAACAGGAGGTTAGTTTATTAGTTTATTTGTTGAACTAAGATTTAATATTTTTTTATTTGTTAAACAGTTACATAGGTAAAGATTAATAAATGTTTGAACTTTATTTATTATAGATAAGATTTCATGTAATCTACCTCAAAAAGATAGCATGGATTTGAAGGATCTATAGATTTGAAGTCTGTAGAATCATCCTTGTAATCATTTTAGATTTCAAAATGTACAAGAGTTTCTTCGGCATCATCTCCGTGTGTAGGTTTGCTATTTAGAAATTTCAAATGATATTTTAACTTTCAAGTGTATGATTTTCGTTATTTGATTTATTGTTTCAGTAGACTCTATATCAATTGAGGTTAGGGAACAACCACCACAATAACAAACCCCATTATTTATTGTGCCTACTCGACCCTCTATGGAAGGTAAATTACATTGCATATTTTAATTTTTTTGTTTTTTAGTTTTTTATTATAGTTTTTAATGATTGAAATTTTTTGTAATATACTATCTCATAACACCCCTACTACTCAAAATATGGAACATAGATTGGAGGATACATTTTCTCCACATACAAGTACTAAACCTTTAATTTCAAATTGGCATATATCTTTATTTTCAAAATTTTCAATTTTTATAAAATAATTTATATTTTATAGGGCATCTTCAATCTCTGAGGAACATTATTCTGCCAGCTCCACACTCAAATTCAATTCACTCAAGCTGTAAGACTCTTCCATTACAATAACTACCAACATCTAGTAGAGTAACACTACAATTATCATGTTCCCAATTTCCCACTTTCCTAGCCAAGGTGTATCGAGTGTACAAGGATTGAATTGTTTGCAAGATATTGATCTTGATGAGAAATATTTGGGGATTGAAAGTGGTGATGTTGTTGGAGATGCTTTCAATCCACATGATTTTATCCAAGGAGCATTAATAGATGTTCATGTGATTGCTTAGGAGGAACATTCTACCTTTTCACCCCACAGTCCCACACCAATAAAGAATGTTATCTTGTCTAATGATGATATTACATCTTTTCCACAAAATAATTTTGTATCAAATAGTATTAATGCTATTCTACGGAGGGATTAATTAATTAATTAAAAAATTTACATGTGTAGGAGTTTTGGGCGAAGGCATTTTTAAATAAATATCTATTATCACAACCACTCCTAGTGAGAAAATTTGTTTTCATTGGTGCAACATGAACCTACAAAGATTGATGCTTTGTTTGCCAAAACTAATTCTAATTCATTTATTGTTGCTGATAGTTACAATGATAATGCGATGAATATTGTTCTTAATAGGTTAGATAATTTGAATGTTGAAGCCCAATCATATTTTAATAAATAGGTGAAAGATGCCAACCTTATTGTGATTAAAAATGTGGAGAAAGAAAAATATTTGGTAATGTATCTTAATTTTAATCAAATTTTATGTCATACTTATTTTTGTTCACATCTAATTACACTTCATTTTAAATTGTAGGCAAAATATGAGAATTTAAAAAAAGAAGTTGAGATCCTCAATGTGCATCTAAAAATGCATGGAAAATTTTATTAAATGCCATTCAAATCAATGAAAAGTTTGTTCTATTGAATAAATAGAACAACACACTTTGAAAAATTATTAAGGATCAAGGATGGGATATCAATACCTTATTTAAGCAAAAGACAGTTGACAATCTAAGTCTACTTTCTACAAGAGATGCTAAAAAAGAAGAAAGGGAAAATCTTAGTAATATTAATTATGTAGCTAAGGATCTTGAAAAGGTAGGGATATTGAAGGATGATAGTGGCACACAAGATGTTATAGTTGAGAAAGTAGCTGAGAAAGTAGTTGATAAGGTATCTGAGTAGTTGAAAATCTATTCTATAATATTTGTAAACAATGTTTTATTTTAAAATATATATTTTGAATGACAATTTTAAGTTTAGATTTGCATTTATCAATTTATTCAATTTTAATTACTAGAAGAGCCATGTAGATTTCAATTTTTTTCAATGGATTTATTGTTAGGATTGAGCATGAATTTCAAATTAAATTTTTTGACGTTGTATGGTGTTATGCCCTCTTTTTATATTCGTGATGCACTTGTTAAACTCACATCTCAATATAAATTAATTAAACACACCGTGTATGAGATAAGGTATTGGGTCATTAACTTATAATATGTGATAGTAAGATAGTATTAACTAAATACATTCATGAACAATTAAATCATAATAAAACTAATATCAATTATTTTTAAAAAACTAGATAGCTAATAATTCAGATGCTATAGTCAAACACATAGAAGGCACATAAGAGAGTGCAACCACATCAAACACACAATAACAACATCAAACACATTTTAGATACATCAATTATGAGAAAATACATGTCAAACAAATGGAAATAAACAAATTAATCACTATATAAATTAATATATTAGATACTATGAAGGCACAATAAATACATTACATATGTAAGAAAAAATAGATCTATAAAAAATATGTATCAAGGACATAGACAACCATATTAAGGAGTTGAAATCAATGAAGTCAGTCATCTATTTTATGTGATATTAACCTATAGTCCCCTTAACACAATCACAATATATTAATTTTTTACATTCAACACTTAGTAAGAAACAAGAAAATGAATTTCAGAAAACATATAATAATTATTCCATCTTATGATAAACATGTGAGAAGTACTTAAAAACAATTAGATAAAGTAAAAAATGAATAGTAGTAACTAGAAAAAAATTAAAAAATTATATGAAAATAGAATTCAGAAACTATAAACTAATAGTCTGGTAGTTGAAACAATCCTACACAACCCTGATCATCACCAATGACATTTGTATCTCTTGTGTCAGTGCCATATTCAATATCATTATTTACATCCTATTTATTTATCACTGTATTTTTTATGCCTCTTATTTCAGTTAGAGAACTCCATGTTGCAAGAGCTCTCTCATAAGGAAACATGTCCACAACATAACGTGAAACATATAATCTCAAACTGGTTTCTAAATTTTTATCTAATATGTTTCAATTTTTTGACTTTATGAATGATAATGCAATGAATATTATTTTATATTCCACTGAGCCCAGAATCATTATTTTATAAATCTCATATAGTCAAAAATATTCACTTAGACTTTCCTATAGTATACTACTAGGATAAAGTTTTTTCTATAGCCATGTAATTGGCCCATTTTCTATTGGTTTGCTTAGAAGATGATATTGTTCAAACATTATAATTAGAAAATGAGTTGACTAGGATGTCAGTAAATCCTTTCCCAAAATACATTTTATTTCTACTCCATTCACCTCTATAGATTTACTGAAAGGATTTACAAGATAACCCATGTATTTATGAAATAAATTTCTAATCATCTTTTGACTGTTATTACTATTATAGAAAATGAGATTCAAAACTGCCATGACCTCCAACAAATCATCCATTTGAAAATGATCTATGATCTCTGTGGATATGTTTTTTGAAACTATACTTAGTTTCATCTAGGTTTTAGATAGAAAATTGTCTTACAAAATACTTGTTACAAACAGTTCTTTGGATTCAGCTCCTACAAGATTAGGTCTTTTGTAGAAAGTGTGCATTGGTGTCTCCTTGCCATTAACAATGACACAAAGATGATCATTGATATTCAACTTTAAATAACTCTCAGGGTTCCTTAAATCTATCAAATTTAGCTAATTACTAAAATAAGGAATTGAAACTTTTCATTCAAAGTGTATAGGATATCTAGAGATTGACATAGTCATTTTCTCAATAGTATGATGTCAACAATATAAATGGATCTCTCCTGATCATGTTTCATTAAACAATTCATTTCCTTCAACATTGAAAGAATTTCACATAATGCTAACAGTGTTTTCAAATCTATTAAATGGTATGACAATTTTTTTTCTTTGTCAATTTCTCTATGATTTTCATATATAAAACCTACTAATGATGGATATTATTTAAAAATTTGGCATGCAAGTTCATACATAGAAACACATCTTGTATCAATATCTTTCAACAATTTCTTACTATCAATCACTCTTTTTGAAAATTCTTGGAACTCTAAATTTTTTTTTGGACTACTTGACATATAAGCATGTAGGTCACGAATGAGCTCCTCTACTTTTTCCACATTAGCAAATTTACTAACCATTTTGTATGCAAGATTAATCATATGATCCATGCAATAAATTGGAATCATATATGTGGAAACTATTGTTTGCAGCTGAACACACAAATTATTTTTGTCCCTACATAAATGATAAACCATTAACCCCAATACACACCAACTTTGTAGATATTGCATAATAATCCATCCCAGATTTATCTTTCAAATTCGATACAATCAATTTGTGAAAACTTTCTGTATTTCAATTTTCTACCATTTTATGAACTGCTAGTAGATGAGGTTGCCTTGAATAGTTCTCAAAAGTATAAACATGGATACAAACCTAGGTTGTGTTGTCAATTTTTGTGACCTCATCAATAGATAGTGAGATGAACGATGAATTTTTAATTTTTTGTTTCAAATATTTCTTCTCAAGCAATTCTAAATATTTTTCCATTTCCCAAGAAATACTATCTAAGCAATGTGATTGTGGAATATCCAAAAATCCAATATGTTGAAACAAAATCTTATAATCTAAAAAATTACAAATAGGTCTATCTTTTTTTAGAATGTGGTATACAATAGAGAACTGTATTCCTTTCAATGGGACTAAATGACTTTTCTCAAATTTACTTCAATTATTCCCCCTTTCTCAACAAGATGTTTTTGATATTTCTTATCATTTTCATACTTGTGTGCATATCTTACAAACATGCATTCTTCTACATTTTTCCACCTATGTGTTTTTTTATCAGTCCATATGGGTGCTTCACTATCACATATACCTTTCCACAATGTTTCTCTATTGTGTCCAATTTAATTGCATTATGTGTTTCATTCTTATTTTATAGCTACATATTATACATCTATATTTTTTTAGAGTATCATCAGCATTTTCAAGCTCTACATGTTCCATGAAGAGAAATTTTGTATGCCTAGTCCACCTTAATGGACCTTCCAATTATCCATCTACTTCTCTTCTTTCACAAATATTTTTGAGTGGAATTGTCAACTGAAATTTATATTTGGCAAGAACCAACAATCTCTTCTTCCCCTTCAATGTCATTATGATTGTCATAAAAAACTAGAAAAGCATCTTCGAGTGGTGTAATGTCATCATCAAAAAATATTTAAGGGATGATATGTTATTCTTGTTGATTCTTTCTAGTGAGATATCAATGGAGCTTTTTGCATGTAAAATTGTTTTAATATTATTAAATAGTTAAAATCAAATTTATAACAAACTAAAAAACAACAAATTCTTGTCTTTTGAGTGCATTGTGATTGTGTATGATTTTTGGTTAGCTTATTAAAATAAGATAATATGTATGATTTTTTTGATAATTACCTTGTCATTTTACCATTTCCAATAGATGCCATGGTGGTCAAGGATGAAACACTTCAGTTCTATCACCTGATTCTATCATCTGATTAAAGACTAGATGCTATAGATTGATTATGTTATTTGGTGGCAACACCTTTTTGATTTTTGACTCTATCACTTGGTATTTTTGTATGGAACTATCATTCAGTATTACCATTTGGCACTATCATTTAGCATTATTATTCAGAACTATCATTTGGCACTATTAGAAGATATTATCATTCAGTGTTATGGTCCTCTAGTTTTAGTTCTGCTTGTTGACTTATTCGATATTGGAGGGTGGTTGTACTAAATATGTGTGGCAAACTGAGGTGTAATCTTATATATTATTGTAATGGGTAGGCAAGATGGAACCCAAAATAATTTATAGCCCTAAAATTTTGGCAATCTGATCCCATCAGTCAACCCTAAAAATTTACCAAAACCAAAATATGAAAATCAAAATATTCATGAATTAATGAATATTCATCACTAAAATTTACCCTAGATAAAATAAAATTATGATGGATAAATTTAATGGATGCAAATATTTTAATGTCTTCTTATGCCGATGACTATCCACATAATTATTTTTAATAGTCTTTAATGGTCCTAACTTGAGTTAAAGTTATTAGGTTGTCTACTTAGTATCCATGGCTTTTATGGAAATTTGTTTTAGCCTAAAACTCGATGACAATTTTATTAGGGAGAATGAGGCACTTGAGTAAGGTTAAGGAGATGTATTTATATTGGAGTTTATGAGTTTATGTTAGAACACTAATACACCCCAAGCTGCATACCTATTCCAAATGACCATCTTCCTTATAGAATCCTTTGAGGGTGTTTACTCTTAGTTAAGTCCCTGTAAATGACCTAATATATTTCTAGTTCTTATCAATCTTAAGAGATTATTTTCTCATAGCTTCATGTTATGAAAGCTACTGTAGTCGCAAGTTGATCTTTTTTTTTCCATAATTATGTCTTTATAGTTACATATCCTTTATGATCATTTTCATTTCCACATTATCATGTTTGAGATTATATACTAACACTTATACATGTTTATGTCTATGCTTCTATCTTTTACAGTGTACTTAATATGCTATATTACATAACTATTTTTGCTACCACATATATGTAGAGACTAGTATGTTATGCTCATGCTAGTTGCTTATACTTCATGTTTTCACATTATCACTTCCTTGAGTGTAATTCTTGCTTTCTACTATCTTTCTTGTGAAACATTTGAAAATGTTCCTTGTTTATGGCCTCTATTCCACTAAGTGGTTTTTTCTTTTGCTATACAGACATTTGAATATGTCATTTCTTTTTGAGTGTGCATCATTTGAACACATTCCTTGTATGTAGTCTCCTTGGACCATATTTTGTTTTACATTAAGTGTTCTTGTATGTGTGCTTGATTATGTCTTGTTATTGTATTGTTATTTTTTAGACATTGCCATGATCTACATCATACATATTACAACTTGATGTGATCACATACTGTGAACTTCATTGATATATCTACTTAAACATGTTACTTCTATATGCTACATGATTGATACATAGATTATACAGTTATCTTATCCTTTTGAGTTAAGGTGACCACAAGTTTACATCCCCTCAACTCAAAAGGGGCAAGGGGTATATTAACGGGGGCATGTTATATAGGCATGAACCGTACACTTACAAAAAATTTAGCATCTCCAGAATTTCAGTATAGTTTACATAATTTAGATATACACTTGGGTTAGAATCCTATACATCTAAACCAATTTTCACAAATTTGGGACTCATATTTTTAGATTTTTTATTCATATACTATACATAGTTATAGAGAAGAGGTTACATTTTGATAGATACTTCAACTTGAGAGACATTATAGGTGCATATGCTCTGTTAGTGCACCAAAAAGTGTAAATTTACCAATTACATCTCTAAAATACTATCACTAGAAAGCAATTTTACACTGGGAAGCATTGTTTTGATCATTTATTTGTCTATAACAATTATCTTAAGAATATAGAATGCAAAGCAATATTAATTAAATAAAGATGAAAATAAAATACAAAAAACACAACACAAGAGAGACATAAATTTAACATGGTTCATCTAATATGGGCTATATCCACACAAACAACTAATTCTCTTTTTCAATCCAATAAATGAAAGGATTAAAATGCAATACATCCACTACAATGTCCTTGTCATTCACACATAGTGTGTCATCATGATTATAATGCCCTCATAGCAAAATAGGGTCACATATTAAGGAAAAAAGGCACCAACATAATTTATACCATTAGATCTATGACCTAATAGTGAATCCTCTAAATTTACTATGAAATTATAAAAAATTACAATGTATTTTCCAAAAAAATCAATTTGGGGGCACTGCCCCCAAACCCCTACTAAGGGGGGGCTCCAAGTATGGTTATTTCCCCCATGCCCACCGACCCCCCTACCCTTCCCTCTGTCTGGGCATTGTCTCCCGAACCCCCCCCCCGGCCCCCGCCCCCCCCCCTAATGGGAACTGGGCATTATAATAAGATCAGGGTCCACCATCAAATAAGTTTATTCCTCTGGGTAGTGCGGTTGAGATTCAATGTACTGAATGACCTTAACAATACTTTTATTTATCGGTTGAGATGATTAAATCACTTGGCCTCACCCCACCCACACACACACACATACACTTGAGTTGTATGATTGAGATTCAGCAATCTCAATGGCTGTGTTACAGTTCATCCTTGTACTGGATTGGAAGCATGATCACCCTCCAATCTCTTTCCTCATACATTTCCAATCTCTTCTTTATATTGCAATTAACATAATATCTTTTGGATTTATACTTTTTATATTTAGCATAACTCAACATTTAAATTCAAAATATTCATTTATCTAAGTTTTCAATTAATTAGCTTGTTCTAAAATTATTTGTATTCATCCTTATGATTATAGGCTATTCTACCCTTTAACTTTTATCCCACTTAAAACATAAAGTTAAACAAAGTTTCTAGAGATCCATACTAATATTATCAAATCAGTCTAGGCTTGTCTATCCCTTATAAGGAACATTATCAATGTTATGCATCTACCTAGAAGCAATACTAATATTTTATAAAATCAACTTTATTATTTGTAATGCTTAAACACACATTTTTATTATTATATTTTGATGTGTATCATCCAATCTCAAAATATTTATGATATATTTTAAAACCTTATATAATCACCTTTATAGTTAAACTTTTGTAACCCTTTTACTCCATACTTCATTATCATGAATCATGACGATTTTAGATAAAATGTATGCTTTAAAACCTTGTATGATCACCTTTATATGCTTTAAAACCTTGTATAATCACCTCTATTATCAAACTTTTGTTACACTTTTCCTCCATAGTCCAATATCACGAGTCATGACAATATTAAAAAAAATATTTTTTTAGAACAAGATCATGAAAACAGTTCCCAGAAATTTATCGCTGGACAAAAACGGCCCTACATTCTTAGGAGCGTAGAAACAGCATAGAAATACACAGACATATGCGAACAACTTTTCCGAACATTTATAAATCGAACAAAAAAAACGTTTAATTTATCAGCACACAACGTAAAGAGAAACGCAGTTAATGTCCCCACACCAAACCAATTATTGACTGTGAAAAGAAAGCAAGAACCCGGAAAAAGAAAAAGAAGCGCCAGAAGACGGGAAAAAAAATCTTTCAATTGTCCTGGTATTCTAAGCTCAGTTTTGTTGCCTTTCAAAAATGAAATCCGAAGGTAAAGGAACGCAAGGATAATTAAAATATTCATTTAATTGACTGGACTTGATGAACGCGGGATGTATGATTTGTTAAGCCGTGTCGCTCTGGATTGAAATGTTGACAACCAAATGTATATTCAAGAAATAAATTATTTAGTGGATGTAATGTGACATTATGTAACTTTATGCTATGATCAATGTTCGTTTAATATTTTTATGTAGTTATAAACTTATTAAATTTAAATTGAGATTTGTTTGGGATAAAAGGAACATCAAAAAAGAAAAAATAAGACCAAAAACTTTTATAGAATTTCGTGGGAAAAAAAATTAAAGCCCACAAAAACACGAGGAAATAGAGAAGAAAGAGAGAGAGAGAAAAGAAGGGAGGAGATCGAAATAGGAAAACACAATAAGAAATGATCAAAATAATATCAATAACATTTAATTTGGATTAATAATAGACAAACACACAACTACTGTATAATAATGTAAATTTATAACTAATAAATGCCTAGATGTTGTTCTTATAGATCTACATAATATCTTACTTTGATGTGTGTCTTGACATACATATAAAATTAAAATATGTATAATGTGCATCTAGGATTTTATGCCCCTAAATTTTTTGGAGAAAACTCCACTAAACCTAAGATTCCTACAAGAACAATTGTGTATGCGTAAGTGCCCATAATGATAATAAATGTTAAAATATATAAAGAATAACTAAAAACGATACACCTAGTTTTGTTGAAGATGCATGAGGATGCCCCTATGAGATTGCATGCCTATAAATTTATGTTAAATCCTACTTATTACTATATAGGATCTTTAGTGATTACAAATTAAGAATAAAATAGTAATATTCATGAGTACTACAAAAAATAAGGCTAAGAAATATCCTAAATATATCATGCGATGGGAATATGTGTAGCATCTTGTGTACTTCTAGGAGTAATAAAAACATGAATGCCCCTCTTCTATAGGAGTGCAAGCTATGTTGGATACCTAAAGTCTAGATAAAATTAAAGGAATGTATGCCCTCATTTTTAGATATGTGATTAAACTATGAAGAACATATCTTAGAAGAAATGAAACACGTGCATCATGTGTGACATAAAATATAAAACCACTACATACAAATATGTCTTCTTCAAAGTATGCATGTTTTAAATAAGATGTTCCACATGTTCCTATGATATATTCAATGCAAATGCAAGAGTAATATGCCCCCCAAGCAAAATGTATAAAATATAGTAAAAATAATAGTAATTCCCATGTTGGCATATTATAACCAATGTAGTACTAGTAACATAAGATATACTAATGTAAAGAGTAAGTAGGATTTATTCTTGCCCTAAATAGGTGCATGATAGTAATCATTGCAACGTATGTAAAAAATAAGAGCATAGTGCATGATATAGATTATGACACCAAAGAACAAGGAAAACACTAACAATAAGAATTAAAACAAATAATTTATCACATATGTGACCAAGCATGAAACAAGCATATTAGATTGAAAAGAATGCACATTGAACACACATCATATGTTGAAATCACAATAAGTATATTAAATGCAAAAAATGTATGTTAAACACATAATAATGACTCCAAATACATTGAAGACACATCAAACACTAAGTATACACATAAATCAAAGAAGACATGAAGAAAGCACATCAAATTTATTGAACACATACTTAACACAGAGAAAACAAGACAAATATATAACCAAGCTCATAGGAAAACCTAAAACCATATAGAAAAAAACTCTAATAAATCTAAATCATCCTAAATTCTCCCCTCAAAATATTTTTTAAATTAAAAAACTATACATTTTTTAAAGCAAAAGTAAAAACTAACAACCATGAGTTTATTTTCCTTTTAAGTTATTATTTACAATTTTGAATACAAACTATACTTGTAATTTATCATCTATTCAACCCATATTTTTATTCCTCCACTCACATGTTGCCTTACTACATCTAACATCACTCCCATTTCTTGTTTCCATGCCTCCTAATGACCTCTGTATTATTATTATTATTATTATTATTATTATTATTATTATTATTATTATTATTATTATTATTATTATTATTATTATTATTATTATTATTATTATTATTATTATTATTATTATTATCATTATCATCATCATCAACAACTTGACCAAACCAAGCCCCTATGCTTGCTAGGTATTATCCAACATTTGTCATCCTCACGAATCTCAAATTATTATTTCTTTCAAAGAAACGTTAAATGACTCTTATGGCTCTATTCATTCATGGAGGAATGGAATTGATAAGTGAACCATGTGGTAGGGCATAATATGTGATAATCACATCAACTATGTATTCACTTTTGACATATCCTTTTATGAATTTGTAAGAGTGATATATGCTAGCTTGTGCAACCTTAGTTTTCTCATAAACCTATGTATACAGGGAGTATAAAGTACAACCACTCTTCCTCCTTTTCTATGAAATATTTCTCATATTTAATCTCTTATTATAACATGTAGTAGAATGAGTGGGATTATTCCCTCTTCCATTTTTCATCTCACCGGCCTTAGTAAACCAATTAGAATGAAGTCAATGGAAGCATACCTTCTTGCATGTGAAATGTTTATTCACAAACATCTCTTGATCTCTATTACGACCAATTCAATGGAAGCGTATCAGCTAATATATTTATAACGTATCTCACATCCACTTTCACTAGTGCAATCCTCCTCACTTCAGTTACTAAACTTGGGCTCCTCACCTTTGTGACATCATGTGCTAAATATCCATGTGGAAATGAGTAACTATGGTATAGATCTTCGAACCATTTTGCATAGTTCTTATTTTTTGTGCATCTTTACTAACAATTATAATCCTTTGATAAACACTACAATACCTTGAAACATTCCTCTTTGTAGTACCATGTTTACCACACTCATACTATGCACCCCTCATAGCTCTTAAAGTCCTACATAAGCATTCTAAAACACTCATAGCCACTACAACCTTGCATACTTCATGCCATAGTGTTCAAAACTTTTGTATCATTGTACATCATGATATTTAATCCATAATTTTTGAGATTCCATGTAACAACATGCATTTCTCATAGCTTACTTTAATGGTACACAATACCCTATAGTCCTCTTGTGTATCAACCATCTTGCACAATGTTTCTTTACATGATAGTTATCAATGTAGATTTTCATAGGACCATTACACATCAAGATTCACTTGATATCACTTCACTACCATGCTACACACTAGATGGAACACTCCACACTACCACCATGTCAGAGTTTCTCCACAACATGCCATATGTTTGGTCACATATATCACATGGTCAAGGAAGATGGAACAACTCATAAACATCTTTCAAATAAGCATTGTCATTTGTATATGTAATATTATATTTTATACATATGTATTATAAAAAATACATTAGACACACACATATAAACATCTCAAATCAGCTTAATTTGGCATCATCTAGATAACTAACTTGCAATTTATGCATCTGCCTACCATTGAGTTAAGAGATCACAACATACCACATAGGATTTTTCTTGGATTTTATCCAACATTCAAACACATATTTTTTGTATTATTTATAATAGTCTAATCAAACAAAAAGAATGCATTCCCATTTAGATACAAGACTCTAATCTCTTAGCTTTTATGTTTCAATGTACACAATTGTACTTCCTTATTAAGCATTCTAAATAAAAGTTTCATTTATGAATATTAATATTCCACTTATCTCAAATGTATTTGGATAGATTAGCAGGATAATATTGATTTGTGTATTCTACCATCCAATACTAATATCCATGCATGGTTTCATCCACCACACGATCGGTCATGGGCACCAACATGTGAATCACCAACTTATCTAGGTAAAATTTCCTATAAACTATCTTACCCTATCCAACAACCAATTAAGTGGAATTATATTGGATTCTCTAAGGAGTATGTATTATCTAAGGGAATTAAAACATAATAATAATGAGTTGACTATTAACATTGCAGTGTCCTTGGATAATATTTCTTTATTTTAGATTTTGGATCTTCTACTAACTATCTACATGGGACTATTACCTCCCCATTTCCTCATATTTCATCCCTCACTATATTTTTTTTCCTTGAATTATTTCAATGAAAGCATTTATTCTCCATCATTTCCATATTTTATAGGACAACTCTCTTTCTCGCTAAATCCCCATCAATCAATGTTTGAAAAACATATTTCACAACAATCAAACATATTGAGTTTATCTCTCTCTCTCTCTCTCTCTAATTTTGTATTAAATATTAGTACAACATGGATTCCATCCTTCCAATTATCTAAATTAGAATTATTTTCATGTAAAATCGATATCCAAATTCCAACTTATATTTCAATATAATTCTCACTTGACACATTGACATCAATTAACAATAGTATTTTTGGAGAAATCCCCTCTTCACTATGGCATGACAGTCTTCATTTTCAATATGTAAATATTTCAACAAATCATTTACAAGGTAACCTAGTTGCAAATACTTCAACATGGTTGCAACTCAAAAAATTGATAATATTATCATGTTTTTGTTGCCATGAATGATCTTAAACTTTATTCTCATTGGCCTTTCCTTCTATCCATTTTACAACATTTCTAATATTTTTTAACTGACTAATGAAATTCTTTGCTTTTTATTATAATATAATTTTTTGGAAATGCATCTTGATGTAGCCATGGTTAGAGGTCTCACGTAAGAGATATATTTTATTGAGTATCCCAAAAATGTACAATAAAAATCCACACAATAATACCAAAACATCATTTGCTTTGAAAAGAGATATTACAAAACATAAAATTTTTATCTGATGATACAACCTTATAATGATCAAACACACAACTATAGACATAACCTACATGCTTATAAGTATCAACCCAATGCCATAGTTTGGTTCCAATCAACTCAATTCCATTAGTCCTCCTCAAATTTACACACATAATTGCTTGCAATACTCCTTGCAAGTGCACTTAAAATATTTATCCAATATCGAATCATATTCCATTGAAAATGAAAATGATGTGTTTATATAGATACATAGTCTGCCCATTTATATTAATTACTTCCAACAAGCCAATAAGGCCATAAATATTAAATGCTCATTTCACATCCAAATGCATTGCAATCATTAAAGGTACAAATGTCTTAATGGTAATACATCCCAAAATAAAGCATCACATAATTCATGCACCATAACACATCACGGTCCCATTTACCTATTCCCCATGTCATCTCAAGCCTCTCAAAGAATTGAAAAATAAATATATTATGAACCATGGTCCATAATTAAGTCTATTGAAATTGTCCAATAAACTAAATCCATATGCTCAATGTAGGTTATTATTTAACCCTAATATATAGATTAGGGGAATTTAGGGTTAAAGGGGTTGAGATAGCCTAGGGCACAAACATAGTATACTATCTATAAAACATGTCAATTATTTACAAAACTTAGATAAACATATACTAAATTTATTATGCTAATATGCTAAGAATATAAAGTAAAACTATGCTAGATACTATAATGAAGACAAGATACATAATTGGTTATAATGCTAATATAGATTTGGATCTAGAACAGGTATAAAGTATACTAAATTTGTATTATAGAATAGTCCTTAATTCTATAAATTGTACATATGTATCTTTGAAAACTTGCATCAATCTAGGATGTTTAAATCGATGCTACTATCTAGATCAAATGCAAGTGTACAATATGGAATACTTGCTGAAATTGGATCTGACCATGTCGATGCTTCTAGGTTTTCTGTTACTTTCACTATGGTGCATTTAGATCTAGGTCATGGACTCCTTATCAAATAAAAAATCCTAGTTCTTCATCTTCATATTAGCTATGGGAAAAATAGGTTTTTGGGCACATGGTGTCAAGTTGCCCCAATGATCCCTCTATCAATGAGTGCTACCTACATATCCAATACTCTAGAGAGGCCTTAGAATTATGTAGTTCTCCCATATGTGTTGGATTGTGTGTGAATCACGTAATGTGTGAGAATCAAGTACAACAATGACCTAGCTTGTAACTTATAAAATATAAATATTGGGTTGTTCCTTTAGTACTTCAGACCTATAGATGTGTTGTCCCTATTATTGATATGGAAATTATTTTATTATTTTTGGAAAAATAGTGTTTAGTTTGTAAACAATAAAGGGTCTAGAATAAGGGGGAAAATCTAGTTTAATATGACAAAATATAGTTTTTATCAAATAATTTGTGTGAGGAAGAGAAATAAACATATTTTAAAATAAACTAAAACAAATGATTCATGAGATAGAAATTGTGATGCAGGACAGGGACACTATCATGAATCTAGATTGAACCTTCATTTTATAATTGGACAAGAGCATTGAAAGTATAAAGGAGTGGCACTGGTGATTTAGTCTACCTCTACCCCTATTGTCTAATAGATTTGATCTTTATGGGTTTTGTTTTCTACCTCAGTATGATCCTATGTACAAAATTTATGAGGCTATAAGTCAATAGAGCTTACTATAGATCCATTTCAATATCCAAACCTTGTATCTATCTACACACATGTAAACAAAAAATACATAAAAATCAAAAAGGGAAAAGAATTGGGTGGGGGAACGAATGATCATACAATCTAGAATCCCTACTACCCTGATCTCTGCCTAAATTAAACCTCAAATGAGGGTCTCAAATCAAATATAGTTTTCTCTTAGGGAACATGCATAATCAATGCATATGATAGATGCAAGAATGACTTTTGCCTAGGATATTCATTAATCAAGCATGCAAGTCTATGTGTGATGTAGATTGTTGAGCTATACTATTGACTAATTTTTATTATGTAGTGTGCCAAAGTAGTAAGTGCTAGATATAAAATACCTTGTGAAGTCCTTTATATAGGAGACTCATTATTTCAAATTTTAGAGATTTATTTGCATTTAGAAGACATTAAGAAACTTAAATATGAAGCTAAAAAAGGGTTTGGGACTTAACTAGCAAAAAAACTGACTGTTAGAGTTCAAAATGACCCTAGATAAGATCACTAGAAATGGACACTAATGGCACAAACATTGTAGTCCAACCCCGACAATCCTATCCTACAGTCCCAAGACTTGGGGGGATGGAAAGAGGATAGAAAAACTAACTTGGTTGAGGTGGAATGACTATTGGAAAGGCTTGGGATGATCGGGAATAGGTAGAATGGTGACTCAAGCATAGAATAAGACCCAAATAAATAAATAAAAAGATATGGCTAAATGTGAACAAAGCTCATATTCTCCAGTTGGACTCTCCTATGAAAGGACTATGAAAAGATATGATATGTGTGGTTTCTTGACCAATTTAGGGTGTAAATATTTGCCCCCCTTTATTCTATTGATGTAATGAAATGAAGTACTAGAATATAAGAAAGAAAAGAACATGCGTACTTGAACCTACCTACATAGAAATAAATGTGCTAAAAAAAGGGTCCAAATCATTTCCTAGCTAGGGAAGTGGATGGAGAACCAAGTAGTTACTAGAGAAAGAAGGAATCCCTAAAATGGATGCCACCTATATTGGATTTGAACATGGAATCTATGTAATCTTGGAGGAGGGAAATGCATACACCCTGTGTTGAATCTGACTAAAAATGAGAAATGATCAGAGGCCCAAAACCAAAGTATATCCTCTGTCCCAAAAAAACTCATGTAATATGGAATGTGTGTATAGAATCTTTATGTTGTGAAGATCAAAATTTGTCATGCCACCACTCTTGAATGATTTGAACTGGAACTGAGAAGCGCTCAGAGACCCAAAACCAATGTCTTCCCACTATCCCACACAAACTCATGTAATCTATGTCTGGGTAATGCTATGGACCAACTACTAAAAATGACCATATTATCCAACTTGGTGATAACCTGGGTATAGCTAGGTGTACTTTGAAACTTTGGTCAATGTGTAAGAAGAAAATGACATGTTTTGCCATTCAATCTATATAATCTTGGATGATGAAGAACATGAACATTTGTGCCATGCCCCTAAATATGATATATGAGTGATGCATCTGTATAATTTGGTAATCTATATAACCATATGTGATATGAGCTATCATGTCATGTTCCATGTGCAAAACTAGAGATCAAAATAATGTGCTCTAAAATATGCTTGTAATCTACTATTTGGTTCTATAACTATGTCATATTATATGAAACTATATGTGTGAGACATGTAGTAATGTGCATGCCCCCAAATCTAGTATCTAAGTCTTAGTCTATATCAAAGTCATTGTGAATCTATATAATCTGAACCATTGTATCTGACTAGTCATGTATCTGTAAGTTGAAATAATTGTGGATCCATATGATCTAAACCACTATATCTATAAATGAAGGTATATCCCTCTAAATATCCTAAGTAATGTTGAGTAACCCATGTAATCTGAATAACTATATATTTAGACTAATCTGATACTATGAATATGATAATATGAGTACTAGAGATGTATGAACCATGGTGTATCCATCTATGAGAGTGGATAGACATGTTGGATAAGTGTAGGAATAGGAATAGTAGGAATGATTCCCCCTTTTAGAGAGAGGGAAAATATCTATGATAGAGGAGGTTGAGCCAAAAGTGATGACTAGTGGTGTAAGTAGAAACAAGGTTGGCTTGTTGTGAGGAGATTGAATGTTTACTTTATTAATTAGGCTAAGTTTTTTTATATTTGAATGTGTATTTGATTGGTTAGGACCGAGTTGTATGTTTTGTTATAAAAGAGGTATAGACATGTGTGTGACCTAGTCACTATGTAGTGGAATAGGTATCTGATTACCACCTTATGTGAGAGGTGGAATGCAGACACATGTACTTTTTGGTTTCCTACTAGAGAGATTATGATTACTCTAGAGGACATGTATCATATTTTGCATTTGTCAGCTAGTGGATGATGTGTGACTTTACAAGATGACATTGGTGTTGATGTTATTGATCATGCATCTATGTATTTTGTTGGTGTGCCCTCAGGCAAACATTGGAGACGCAGTGATAGCAATGTATTATTGTTAGCCATTGTGCAATTGAGTGTTTCACATCTATAGAAGTGGTTGGCCATGTTTTTGGCTTCATTTTTTGTAAGGTATGGGAGTGGGGTATCGATTGCATACATGATACATAAGATTATACGTAGTGTAGAGGTATATGGTACTATGTTCTCATGGGGTAGGAATATGCTTTCCCACTTATACATGGACCTTCATCGGTTTACACAGGAGGCCTTTAGTGGCAGGGTAAATGTGGTTACTTTATTGCCTTATTGGGATTATGAGCACATATCAGTTGTGTAGTTAATAAGATTATGGAGGGAGAGGTAGGCACCTCCACAGCCATTTGGGAAGTGGTGGATGAGTACATTGGCTATCTGATCTCCTGAGATAGATCACTATAGACAATTTTTAGATAGATTGGTGGCTCAAGATATCGTATGGAGTCCCTATAGAGGATTCTCTGAGTAGCCCAAGGATGGAGTGCAGTTGTAGTATATAAGGGTCAGTTGTTGGTTACATGACTATTGGACTAGATTGTATGAACACTTTTAGTATGAGCACATGAATACATAGTTTTGGTTACAATAAGATGTGCCCCCAATAGCATGGGTGTGGGTGAGGAGTACATGGGCACTAGTGAGGGTAGGAGCTTGTAGGAGACCTACTGAAGCTGAGTTAGCACCATTACCTTTATATGTGCAAGATGTAGCTATAGATATTCCTAATGTAGATGATGTTGGATGTACAGAGGCATATACCACATGGTGAGCTAGGTATCAGTGGGCTCCATTATACCCTATTGGTGGATGGGATGCCCTTGAATATGAGGTTCTTGCTCTGATTTAGATGATGGAAACTAAGGTTTGATTATATTTGAATTGTGTATAAGTTTGTGTTTGTTTTAGTTTGTTTTGAAATCATATGGATAACATAGTGTTGTATCTTTTGCATGTAGGTGGAGTAGGAGGTGATCTAAATGAAGCACCTACTAGGGTAGGAGGTGGATATGATGAGTAATGAGAGATTATCATTGAGTCTACACTCCATAAGATTACACAGCATGTACCTGATGATGTTGTGGAGGAGTGTTTGATAGAATAAGTGATAATTACAGCTAGTGTTTATGATTATTTGTTTGATAGGGATGATATATCTATGACTGCATATGTTAGGGTAGTGAGAGAGAGATGAGATGAGAGATAAGCTAGATAGGCATAGGATACCTCCATCTGATTATGGATTAGTGAGTATGTGTATTATGCATGAGTACATGGATCTTCATAGATGGTATGTAGACTTGCATGAGGAGAATGGTTAGTTACTAGAGTGAGAGAGCCATTGTAAGAGGAATTTAGGAGCTCAAGGAGGTGTGAGGCTACTAAGTGTGAGAGTGGACTATGGGACTAGTACTGGAGGAGAGAGTGAGATTGAGAGTAAGGTCATGATGCCCATTCATGATTGATTATATCTTGATAAGATGTATATGTATTTGAAAACTTGGTTACATATATATGGATACTGGGTTGATTTATATTTACGGATATTATGTTATGAATTTTGGAATAGATTGGTATATTTAGTGCAATTTGTTGATTAGAAGTAGTTGAGTTGGGATTGATGTTGAGGTTGCATATGTTTGTTAAAATGGTACTTGGGATATGTGATTTGATTATTTTTATATGTGTGATTCTAGGTTTTTATTTAGATTTGTATGCAAGTAAAGAACTTCATTTGGTTTTAATTGTATGTGAGAAAAAAATTTGTTGGTTTTATAATTGGGAAATTGTTGGGATAAATTAAGATGGTTTGAGGTTGGTAACTTGTTTAGATGGGTTGAGTTTGTTTGAAATTAGTAAATTGTATGGATAAGTTGATTTGGTTTAATGTTCGTAAAATAGTATATGGTAAGATCTAGATTTTTGATAAGTTAGTTATAGTTATTGGGAATTATGGATGTTAGTTGTTAGTATGTGGGGATGTAAGATAACATGATGTGCATATTACTTCCCTGAGAGTGGCCCAAGAATACAAAGGCTAGCTAGAATTCTGGCTCCATTGTTTCCCTGCTAAGTGAAGCTATGAACTGATGTTGGTATGAATGTGTGTTGTATCACTCTATGATGTATCACTATCTGAATCCTGATAGCCAACTAAAAAAGTGCCCATACTAATCTCCTCTATATCTAATACTATCTATTATATACTGATTATAGCTAGATGTGGATATTCTACAAAATTTAACTTTATTGGATGTATAACGGGATTTGTGTGCTATGAAGAAGGCTCATTTATCCGTAATCATATACTATGTGACCTATGTTGTGATGTGTATAACTATGTTATATATCAAGATGGATCTGAAACCTATGATGGGGGCTCATTTAATCTAAATCATAGTGGATTACTACATGAGAGAAGACCCAAAAAATCTAGCCATAGTGAATATCTCTCTGGAGCAGTACTCTGTGATGTGGGTTCATTTAATCTTAATAATAGAAAATTGGTATTTGAGATAGGACCCAAAAAATATGGCCATAGTGAATATTTTTTTTTGAGCTTTATTGTGTTATGATGCCTATGACTCTATTGGATATGTATATGGGACTGCACTATGTACTCCTCAAACTACAATGTTATATGTAGGTTGTTCTCAATGTATGAGTTTCTAAACCTTCTGAGTAGGTGGAATAGGAGATCTCCTATGAGGCTCTATCTTAGAACCTACATTTCTCTCATGATGAGTGACCAATGACTCCTATGGAGGAATGAGGTCTGAGGTTTCATGATGGAGGAGATCTCGGTTTCCCCTATGTGAATGTTATGATGCCATTATCAACACATCTATTAATGCAATATCTAAGTCTGTTAGGTTGTGGAGCTAAAAGCTTCAATTATGCAAATGAAGAGAAGGTTGTTGAAGTTCTATAAGAATCGGCATCGGCAGTATGACCGATGTCAGTTAGGATGAATGCAGAAGGAAACCGACGTCAGCAGGTAGTCGGCTGACGTCGATCAGAACCAGTTAGACAGGGACCGATGTCGGTCGCCTGTGTGTTCCAGAACTATTCGTTGCATGAACAGTTAGTTGAGTGAACGAAGTGTTTGCATGTAAAGACCAGTTAGAGTCTTGAGCTACGTGGATATTCATTCCATATTAAGAGTCTAAGTTATTGTTTAAGTATGGGATCTATTTATAGACCCATTGGCATGTATTATAAAGCATGAGATAGAAAGGAAGGCAAGGAAGTTCCTTCCATTGTAAGATCATTGAGTTGCAAGTTGTTGCAAGCTTATAGGAGATCTACATGTAAGTATGGTCTGTTGAATTGCAGGTTGCAGGTTCATGGGAGATCAACTTGAAGTACTATAGAGTGCTTGGTGTACTGGCAGGGTTATTACTGACTGGTTGGAGAGGTGAACACCAATTCTGTGTGTGAGTTGGTTGTTGGGACCATTTTTGGTAGGAGAGTGTGTTGAAGAAGAATTACTGTACACTTGAGGTGTGGGAATCCTCTATAAGGTGGAAGAGTGTGGCGGCTCTTTATTGTATTCTTTTCTGTAAAGTGTTAATACAAGATAGTGTATTGTCTCTCATATTCTGTGCTATTGGTGAATTATAGTTACTTGTGTTTCTGGTATATTTTCACATGTTTAATTGCTTATATTTGGTAATCATATTGTGCTCTTTCTGAGGAGCAAGATCCTAACAAGGAGGGATCAGAATAGGTGTGTTGTTCTTGGATTCCCCTTTAATTGGTATTAGAGCATGTTTGTTGTTCTAGTTACCTGACAAGTGGTATCAGAGCCTTGGTTGTAGGTTCTTGAGCTTGATACCATCAAGTGGTATCAGAGCTTTTGGTTGGGATACTAACAGATTGATTTAGATCTGGGTAGTGTGTTTTGATTACAGGTTACTCACAGGGTTTCTGTTTGAGTGGGAGTTGAGCAATGGCAGAAGATAGTAAGCTACGAATGGAGAAGTTTAATGGCAAGAACTACCAATTATGGAGGATGTAGATTGAGGACTATCTGTATCAGAAAGATTTATACTTACCATTGGGTGGGGTTGGTTGCAAACCCTAGGATATGAAGGATGAAGAATGGGATGTTCTTGATCGAAAGACTCTAGGATCTATAAGATTGAGTCTTGCATCATCTGTGATTTCCAGCTTATCACAGTGTAAGACAATGGTAGACTTGATAAAATCTTTGGCAAATTTGTATGAAAAACCCTCAGCTTCTAATAAGGTATTTCTTATGAAGCATTTATTTAATTTGCAAATGTTGGAAGGTGGATCTTTTCATAGCCATCTTAGTGATTTCCATGGTTTGGTAAACCAGTTAAGTTCAGTCAATATTATATTTGATGATGAAATTAGAGCTCTCTTAATCTTGTGTTCATTACCTGAAAGTTGGGAAGGTTTGGTAATGGCAGTTTTTAATACTGTGTCTGCTTCAAAAGTCTTAAAAGTGGATGATGTTATGAGTGTGATCTTGAATGAAGAGATACGCAGGAAAAGCACAGGTGAATCATCAGGGAAAGCTTTGAGTGTTGAAGGCAGAGGAAGGCAAAGAGAGAAGATAGAGCATGGGAGATCAAGGTCGAAGATAGGCAGTAGATCCAAGTCCAGGTATGGCAGAATAACCTGCTAGAAATGTGGAAAGCAAGGGCACTTAAAAAGAGATTACAGATCGGGTGAAGATCAGCATGAAGGACATGAAGAAGAAGTAGATGTTGTGGATTACCTTGCACAGGATGCTCTGGTATGTTCTTTGGATAAAGTAGAATCTTGGGTTTTAGATTCTGGTGCCTCTTTTCATGCATCCCCACATAGGGAATTTTTTCATGAGTATGTCCAGGGAGACTTTGGAGAAATTTGTGTAGGGGATGGTAAGCCTTGTCAGATGGTTGGCAAAGGGAAAGTGATGCTGAAATTGCAGACAGGTGACACGTGGGTGTTAAAGGAGGTCATGCATGTCCCAGTTTTGGAGCGGAATTTGATTTTTGTTAGAAGTTTTGGTGATGAGGGTTGCACAGTAACTCTCATAGCGGACTCTTGGAAGGTTACCAAGGGTGCACTTTTTGTAGCTAGAGGTAAGAAAGTAGGTATGCTTTATCTATCTACTTGTATTACTGATTCTCTTTCTGGGTTATCTACTTCAGCTGTAGATTCAAAGATGTGGCTTAATAGGCTTGGTCACATGAATAATAAAGAGATGCATGTTCTTGAGTCAAAGGGTATGCTTTTGGATTTGGAAGGTATGGATCATGATTTCTGTATGCAGAAGAAGAAGGTGACGTTTCTTGAGAGATCTGATGTTAGTGACAAGAATAGGAAAGCCTTGGTTTTCAAGGAGAAGGTGACAGACAGAGTTCAACACAAGGGGCAGAGGAATTTTGAGCAGAGCAAGGGTGATTTGGACAAGGGTTTGATCCAAAAGGAGCTCGCGAGAAAAAGTTAGGTCTCACTAGAAAAACACAAAGATCGACGTCGGCAGGAAAACTGACGTCGGCGTCTAGACAGGGACTGACATCGGCTATGTGCAGCCTGACGTCGGTGACTCAGGGCAGATAACGACTGGCATCAGCCAGGGGAAACTGACGTCGGCAAGGAGGTAGTCACAGGGAACTGACATCGGTCGGCTGCAGACTGAGATGTGATCGGCATCGGTCACTGAGACAAATTTTGGGTGGACAGCAAGCTGTCAAGGAGTCTCAAGCGCCCATATGGAGGATTGAAGGCGTAAGTAAGTTCTTAAATTCATCATTTCCCTTCTTTACACTACTTGTTGCTCACTTATGGTATAGGACCAGGGAGTTATTAAAGAAGCAAAATAGGTAGATCCAGGAAACAGTGGGAGCTTGGCATGGATGAGGATGTGATTCCTTGGAGAAGAACCAAATAGGTGTTTTGGGTAGAGTTGTTAGCTGGAAGAAAGCACTAAGAGACGAATGGATGTTCATGATGAAGAAGAGCGAAAATGGATACGTGAGATGGAAGATCAGGGTATATGGTCTTGTATAAGCTACAGGGCAATGGAGGTTTGATCATTGTGTTTCTCTTTACCAGGTTGGATGATATTAGCTACATTATCCTATTTCTGTATGATGTGTTTGTTGCAGGGTTACATATACAGGTATTGTTGAACTAAAGGTAAAGCTAGTTCAGGGGTGTGTCATGGAGAATCTGGGAGCAGCAAGATTCTTTGGCATGAGTGTGTTCTAGAGACATGGAAGGTCATATTGTTGACTTTGTTTCAGGATGATTGTGTGAGACCAGTTAGCACGCCGATGGTTGGACAGTTCACAGAACAGGTGTCTTGATTCACATAATGAGGTTAAGTGCATGGTATGTACTAAACCTGAGTTTTCCCAAGCAGTGGGAGTTGTCACAAGTTTGGGGTCAATCTGGGAGAGAAGTACTGAAGGGCAGTTCAGTGGGACCAGCAGCAGGTGCACATGTTATGCAAGGTCAAGTTCTTTTCTACATGGTTGTAGATGCGGATGTGGCAGGTAATTTGGATGACAGGTGTTGCACTATAGGATTTGTGGTGGTTGGTCTTCAAGAGTGATCTTGAAGAGGAATATGGAGCCAAGGAAACAAACTAGACTAAGTACAGATACAGGTACAGGTTGCAGCTGTTTATCTCCAAGTGGGAGATTGTTAGGTTGTGGAGCTAAAAGCTTCAATTATGCAGATGAAGAGAAGGTTACTGAAGTTCTATAAGAATCAGCATCGATAGTATGACTGACGTCGATTAGGATGAATGTAGAAGGCAACCGACGTCGACAGGTAGTCGGCTGACGTCGATCAGAACCAGTTAGACAGGGACCGATGTCGGTCGCCTGTGTGTTCCATAACTGTTCGTTGCATGAACAGTTAGTTGAGTGAACGAAGTGTTTGCATGTAAAGACCAGTTAGAGTCTTGAGCTACATGGATATTCATTCCATATTAAGAGTCTAAGTTATTGTTTAAGTCTAGGATCTATTTATAGACCCATTGGCATGTATTGTAAAGCATGAGATAGAAAGGAAGGCAAGGAAGTTCCTTCCATTGTAAGATCATTGAGTTGCAGGTTGTTGCAAGCTCATAGGAGATCTACATGTAAGTATGGTCTGTTGAATTGCAGGTTGCAGGTTCATGGGAGATCAACTTGAAGTACTATAGAGTGCTTGGTGTACTGGCAGGGTTATTATTGACTGGTTGGAGAGGTGAACACCAATTCTGTGTGTGAGTTGGTTGTTGGGACTGTTTTTGGTAGGAGAGTGTGTTGAAGAAGAATTACTGTACACTTGAGGTATGGGAATCCTCTGTAAGGTGGAAGAGTGTGGCGGCTCTTTATTGTATTCTTTTCTGTAAAGTGTTAATACAAGATAGTGTATTGTCTCTCATATTCTGTGCTATTGGTGAATTCTAGTTACTTGTGTTTCTGGTATATTTTTGCATGTTTAATTGCTTATATTTGGTAATCATATTGTGCTCTTTCTGAGGAGCAAGATCCTAACAAGGAGGGATCAGAACAGGTGTGTTGTTCTTGGATTCCCCTTCAATTGGTATTAGAGCATGTTTGTTGTTCTAGTTACCTGACAAAGTCCATAACAATCATTATCTTTGTGTCCACAGACACGATGATAGTTGTAAAAGGGTTGGTATGGCTGTCTATGTAAGAGATGTGGATCTTGTCGATGAGTAGAAGGTAATGTGATTAACCTCCTATCTAGTAGTGCTAATAATATGATAGATGGGTTATCTTGATCTGAATCAAACTATAATGGTGCCTTGATGTTGTTATTTTGTAGTGCATATTATAGGTTATACTCTACAGACTGGATCTTTATTCTTAATCAATTGTTTTTCTGGTTATGGTCTCCAATCTTGTTTAGGACATGGTGGATGTTATGTGTTAGGTGTTGTAGATGTAGATACCAATATGAAATGTAGATTAATTTGATCAACTGAAGCTACCTCAATCAATCCCAATTTCTTTTCCAAAGCTAGAATTGTATAACACAAGTGTCTGAAAGAAGACTTTGTCTGATATAATAGATGCTTGAGGAGAGGTTAACAAAGCCCCTTAATAATGATATGTTGAATCTCTAAATCTGATGGTTTGTAGATCAATCTTAACATGTGAGTCTTGAATTGTAAATATAATCACTGACTGGCTCTAAAGTATTTTGATGGAGTGTGGCAAGTTTCTCATATGTAACACAAGGGACCATGTTTGCTATGTAATATTTGAGAAATTCCTCTTCTAAATCATCATATGTGTGCAAGAAACCAATGGGGAGTAGATGAAAGAACCAATTATGTGCTTCCACCAATAATGTTTGCTAGAATAATTTTAGTATAATCAAAGGACTTGAATGAGATGGAAAAGCCTTCCAAAAGTCTTGAAAGTGTACAAATGGATCTTAGTTCCATCAAAGTGAGGAAATCATGGTATCTAAAAATTCTTAAGGCAATGAATCTTTTATAAATGTCTTTGGAAGGGGATTATCATGCAAATCATTGGCATTTATCCAAGACTTATAATCTTTGTTTTCCAAGTTAAGGAGATTTATTTGGTGTTTTAACTCACCAACTGCATGCATTAAAGATATAATCTCTTGGGATGGTGCATTAGTATCTTGAAGTGGTTCATTTAATCATTGAATTTAATTATTAATTTTAGTCATGGGAATGCTACATTTAGCAATTGGATCATAAACAAGGGGTGTGCTCACTTGAACCTTAGGAGTAATGGTAATGTGGACCTTACTAGAGGGATGTGGGATACCATTCTCTCTAGGTAAAAAATGAGAACTAGGTTCTATTGTAGTGAGGGGTGTCTTGGGAGATTAATTGGTATGTTAATTTTTTAGTGTATCACATTCTAATTGAGTAAAATATGGGATATTAGCATTAACATGTGCATTATTTGAAATAGAATCATGCATAGAAGTAGAAACAACATTTGATAGTGCATTATGTTTGAGAGTAGGAGTGAGAGAAGAGTTAGAAACATGAGATGCATATTCTTCTTCACTATGTACATAATAATCATCATTGTTCCATGAATTTTCATCATTGGAATATTGTTCATAATCAATCTCATTTTCATATTCATTTTCATGTTCACTATCATACTCATTATCACTTCCATCATTGCTAGGGAGAGGGGTAAGAGAAAATGTTAATTCTTTTATAATATGCAATGAACTATCATCTAAAATTGAAATATTATGTGCATATATGTTGTCCTTGAATGGAGTGCATGCATTATTTTCATTTGCAACATGAGAAGAGTAAGAGAGTTATCATTTAGACATTCTTTTGATAAAGTAGAGTTAAGAGAATGAGATGCATCATTTGAAATATGCATTGGAATTTTAATTCTATTGCATTTATATTTTTGTAATTTGAACATATAGAGAGAGAGAGAGAGAGAGAGAGAGAGAAAAAGAGAGAAAGAGAGAGAGAGATAAGGTTCACAAGGAAGAAAATTATCACCAACAAGAGGTTCAATTAAGATTTCACAACTAATTTATTCATTTGGTGCATTGTGCATAGGAGAATGAGGTGAAAATTATCTTTCCCATTTATCAAAATTATTTTCTTTATAAGAAGGAATAAAAGAGATATGTTTGAGAGGAGAAGATGCATCTATTTATACTTCACTATCACTATCGCATATACCATCATATTCTTCATTAAAATAATAGTAATTATCTTCATTTTGAATGAAATCATTTTCCACATTTTTAGTTAATGTGCAATTTTATAAATTTGTCCATTCACTGTCATAATTATAAGAAATTTTTAAAAATTGATCTATGAGATGAGAGGGAAGAAGCGCCTTAGTGGCCATTTTATTTATTTCACCAAAGAGAATATTGAAAAGTACTATTAAGCAAATAAATGCAAAAATAACTATTAACATAGATATTTTGAAAATATTTTTGACTATCAAAAAAATTTGTGAAAAATCTAAGATATTTTTCTAAATATTGCGAGGAAAACTTAAGGTTTGAGGACCTAGTTTGGAAATCTAGGGTTTTAGAATTTGTGAAAATTATGTAATAATTTTAAATTCTAAAATTTACTTTTGAATAAGATAAATGCATAAATATCTATACAAAAATCACAATTTTGAAATTAAATTTTTGCACAAAATAACTACTAATATTGAGATTTTGAAAATATTTTTGACTATCAAAATAATTTACAAAATATTTTTCTAAAAATTGTGAGGGAGGCTTAGGGTTTGAGGACCTAGTATGGAAATCTAGGGTTCTGAGCTAGAGTTTTAGAATTTTTGAAAATTATTTAAATAATTTTAAATTCTAAAAATTATTTTTAATAAGATAAATTCACAAAAATTCATACAAAAATCAAAATTTTGAAACTAAATTTTTGCACAAAATATGAAGGAAAAAACCTAAGTGTAGCTAGGGTTTTAGGCTTGTTCGAAGTAAGTTGGGTTCACTAAATATTTTATTATTTTTTAGAAACAAGTGTTTAGTTCCTAAACAATAAAGGGTTTAGAGTAAGGGGAAAATTCTAGTTTAATATGATAAAATATAGATTTTTACCAAATAATTTGCATGAGGAAGAGAAATAAACATTTCTAAAAATGGACTAAAATCAATGATTAAGAAGCTAAAAATTATGATGTAGGATTGGGACACTATCATGAATCTAAATTTGACCTTTGTTTTATGATTGGATAGGAGCATCAAAAGTGGATAGGAGTGGTATTGATGATGTAGTCTACCTCTACCACTATTGTCCAAGAGATCTAAGCTTTCTAGGTTTTGTCCGCTACATTAGTATGAGCCTATGTACAAAATTTTTGAGGCTGAAAGTCAATAGAGCTCATTGTAGATCCACTTCAATCTCCAAACAATATATCTATCTACATACATTTAAAAAACAAATACATCAAAATCAAAAGAGGGAAAAACTGGGTTGGGGGAAGAAGGATCGCATGATCTAAAACTCTTGATGTCATGATCACTGCCTACAATAACCCTCAAGCTAGGGTCTCAAACTAAATGTAATTCTCCCTTAGGTAATTTTCATAATCAATGTGCACAATAGATATAAGAATTACTTTCACCTAGGCCCTTCCTTAATCAAACATGCCAGTCTATGTGTGATGCAGAATGTTGAGTTATACTATTAATTAATCTTTATTATGTAGTGTGCCAAAGTAGTAAGTGATAGATATAAAATGCCTTATGAAGGCCTTTATACAAGAGACTCATTATTTCAAATTTTAGAGATTTATTTACATTTGGTCGACATTGGGAAATTTAATGACAAAGCTAAGAAAAGGGTTGGGACTCAACTAGTGAAAGAAACTGATCTTTGGTGTTCAAAATGACCCTAGATAAGAGCACTGAAAATAGACACTAGTGACACCAGCACTATATTCCAATCCCATCATTCATATCCTACAGCCCCAAGACCTAGGGGGTGGAAAGAGGATAAAAAAACCTGACCTAGTTGAGGTGGAATGATTATTTGAAATGATCAGGATGATTGGGAATAGGCAAAAAGGTGACTCAAACATAGAACAAGACCCAAATGATTAAAATGAAAGATATGGCTAAATGTGAACAAAGCTCATATTCTCCAATCAGAGTATTTTATGAAAGGACTATGAAAAGACATGATGTGTGGTTTCTTGATCAATTTAGGGTGTATACATAAATATAAGAAAATAGGGAATATGTTCTCACTTGATTTCTTGATAGAATGTTTTTGGTAAGTTGCCTTATGAGTTACTAGGTTTTTTTAGGTGTATAATGAATGAGGGTTGATCTTAGATTTATACCAATGCCTTTGGAGAATATCTCACATTAAAGCACTTAGACTGACCATATGAATATATTTTATTTGTAAATTGGATGACTTTAGGGCACTAGACACTTTTGTTAGATAGGGACACTTGTGTCAATGTAGGCATCTAAATGGAACACAAGTGTACAAGCAGTTGGAAAAAATGTGTAGGTCAAGAACTTGCAAATATGGAAGACATGTAGGTTTATAACATTATGGGCATGATAGAAGGCTCGAGTCATAAAAATAACATTGGTTGGACTAATGAGATAATTAATTTAAAGAAGAGAGATAGTGTATATGATTCTTTCAACAGTGGGAAATATCTAAAAGTTGAAGGTACATCCATGACATGTATTTTTCAAGTGTATAACACTAAGGTGTTATATAATTCAAAAATAGTGTCTACATTTCCACCCTTAATCTAGTAATGAAATTGCTATTTTAAAGAAAAAAATATGCATACTTAGGTGTGTATAACACACCTTACCTTTGTTTGAGTCCAGCTTAAGTTCTTTGCTCATGACTAACCTGAAACCAATAGCATGTGATGGTATAAAATCAATGCATATAATCTAAAATTGAAAGCATTGAAATGTTTAAAACTAAAAGTGAGCAAGATTTAGGAGTAAACCTATGTATCAATGCAACCATCTTGCCTTTTAGAAATTTTATTTAAAATAATTATCATTATGAATCACTGAAACTAAGATTAGAACAAATATAAATATGGAAAGTGCATATATTTAAAGAGAGAGATATTAGAGGACACATGCCCCTAAACTTGTAGAAAAAGGTGAGTTTTCACCTGATAGTTGAGATTAGCTCAATTGTGCAACCCGAACATACTTATAACCTAGTGAGTATGAGTGAACCAAGTCAATTCACACTATAAAACTAGTGAGGATGGATGATTTAATCAATTTCAACCTATAAATTTAACAATATTGAGTGATTTAATCACCTCAACCATATCAAAAAATGAACCAACTATGACAATAGACTGGCTCAATACAGTTTATAGAAGTCCAACCTGGTGGGTGATGATAGTTCTTGAAAGTGTTTAAAATATGAAACTGGTTTGATTTTTCAATATTAGTCACACATTGCATAGCATATGCACCTTTATATATATATATATATATATATATATATATATATATATATATATATATATATATATATATATATATATATATATATAATGATGAAATTGTGTAAATAAATGGTACCAATGTATATAATTCTGCCACAAATGTGTATTTAAATCATATAACTATGAATTTTGGCCATTTTGAAACTATGTAAGTGTGGAGAACATGTTTACAAAACATTCCCCCACTATAATTTGAAAAATAATATAAGTTTCAATGTAGAAAACATGTTTCTAAAACATGCCCCCACTTTAATCTAGATATGTTGAATACTAAATAAGTGTGAACATGTTTCCAAAATATGCCTCCACTATAATATGAAACTATAACAAATGTAGAGAAATTGTTTTTAGAATATGCCCCCGCTGCAATCTGAATTTTTGAAGCAAATGTTGAAGTCATGCCTTTATGGCATGTCCCCACTGATATGCCCCCCATTTTTGGGGGGAGGGGAATTAGAAACTGGTAGCCACCTTACCTCAAAAACATAAGATAATTATATAATCTATGAATGGACCATGTAGCATATAGAGGAAACATGTATAGGTAGATATATCATTTAATCATGAATAATGTGATCACACCAAGTCCTAAGATGCATTATGTTAATCATGGAAATGTATAGATAGTAACAGTACAAGATCAAAAAGTAATCAAGCATACACACAAGAGCACTCAAAATCAAATCAAGACATAAAGGTCTAAGGAAACCACAAACAATGGGTATTTTTAAATGTTTTACAATCAAAGGGACATGACTTAGTCAAATGTCCATAAAGAAAGAAATGACATATTCAAATGTCAATATATAAAAAACAATGAAATATTCAAATGTCAATGAAGATAACAAAGGCACAGGGGCTGTAAACAATGGAGCATTTGAGTAAAAAATGTAGGACAATAGCAAGGAAAGAAATTCAAGGAAGTCCATAAATGAAATTATAAGCAACTAGCATAAACATGTCACATTATTCCCTAGATATATGTGTTATAAAAAAATCTTAATTACATATCATATAAACGACACTATGAAGTATATAATCATAGATAAAGGCATGTGTAAGTATATATATGAGCTCAAAGATGATAATGTAAAGTGAGCATAAAATGATATAGCCTAGATGTATCTTGATCACAGAGGTGGATTCCCCCAACACACTAGCAATGTGAGTAAAGGGAAAGCCCAACATCCAAAATTACATACATCATGTATCTGTGTATGCTTGTATTACACTCAAAAGATGTGTGAAACATGTGTATATAGGAAATATTGATATGCCATCTATCAACATGGAACTGACAACATAAATTCCAAGGAGCTAATAGAACATGCACATGTTGAACATATTTTTATATTATTTTGATTTTTTGGGGTGATTTTGGAATATTTTGAATAAATAATTATCCTATGATCTCATCCAATGTATGATCATAGGTATCTCTCCACTAGGAACATAGTGCAATAAACTAGTGTTACTGATAATGGGCATGTATAGGTGCGATATCTATCACTATAGAATCTGTAATGCTTTGCATATGTATAATAGGAATCTATGGTCATGAAGAGACAATAAAAGGAGTAGGGGTTCTTGGAACCCATTTTTTAGTGTTATGTGGTTTATTTTAATAAAAATTAATATGAGCATGTTTAAGTGACTTGGGTATCTAAATATGGTGCACAATAGAATTAGGAACTCTATCATGGTCTTTTGGTAATTTATATTTCATATATTTTCTTCACATGAATGTGTACTTTTAGTTATTTATTTATTATGTATATGTTACTTGTACTTTTTTATGAAATTGATATTTGGATATGATAAAACCCATAGTATTATAAAATATTTCAATTTAATGAAACTTGAAATTTAGTGGTAATGAAGTAATCACTACATGAAATGAAACCTGGTTAGAAATAAGAAAGATTGAATATAATGATGATGTGGTAATAGAACTTCTAGTTTTTATTCTATCACTATCATTGACACATCTATAGAGGTGTCTCCTGTATTTATTTGTGAAAAATTAGGTACCCAAATATGTTGTGTAGGTATGCCTCCTTCATGTGTCCCTCTATGAAGGACCTAATTGACCAATGGCTCCCTTGTAGGATCAATGTGATTGAGATCAACCCTAGTAGTGGGTTCACTAGAGGAAGGATTTCTACTAGTGTTCATCTTCTATAAAGGTCGATAGACCACATGTTCCTCAAAAGGATCAACATGGGATGTCTCGACCCTCTTAGAATAACCTCTATAAAAAGTATATAAAATGGGTATATATATATGTCTTTTCAAAATGTAATAATTTCCTGATCAGCTAAATGTGTAAGATTTTACTCAAGAGTAAAATAATAGTTATCTCAGTGCTCATTTATATCATGTTAAGTGAAAAAGTATTGTACTTGTACATTTTCAAATCTATGTGGTGGATAATGAAAATTAGGAGGAAGATTTATTGTTCATTTATCCAACAACATGCAAAATATATCATGTATTTTATCTTGGTACCAATCAAATTGAAATGGTTATTTTTTTCTAGAGGTTGATGGGATAAATGTAGGAGGTACTCAGAGAATATGTTCTTTTCTTTTATTCAATACATTTACTTTTTGTTCTTTAGAATACATTTTTGGTTATAAATATGTTTTGTGAAGTGGTTCATGACCCTTCTTATTTTTCTTGTTAGCTTTGAAATCAATGTTTGTAACATGTTTTCCTTTTGGTAGGAACATAAGTAATTCTGGTTTTGCATTTGTTAGAGTGCATACACATTTATGTACATTTGAATATAAGGTTTCAAATTTAGCAAAAGGCTTGTGCAATGCTCTTTATCAAAGTGGAGAAAGAAGACCCTTTCTAAATATAAATTTTACTTCCAAATCTGAGGGGGTGTAGTTTAAGGAATACAAGATATCCTTAAATCTAATGGCATAGTCTTGAAGGGATACATCCTCATTTTGAGTTAAGGCCTACAAATGTTCCAATGGTAGCTTAGATATTATGTGTTTATGGGAATGAGATAAGAATACATCTTATAGTTTTTTAAAGATTGATAAGGAACCTTTTGGGAGTGTATAAAATCAATTAAGATCCTCTTGAGCTAAACTTCTATTGAACACTTTTAATAATAATCTTCCATCTTTAGCCTGATGTTCAAAGTAGTGTATGCCTTGTTTAAAGTGACATGCATGATCTCCTTTTCCATTAAAGGATGATAACTTAGGCAATGTAAGGTTGAATGATATGGATAGTCAAAACATCTCTAGTAAGGGGTTGGTCCTCTAATATATTATTATTAAAAGTAGCATCATGGGAGGAAACATGCAACTTAAGATGAGTCTTTTTTTTTAAAGATATCCCATGGTAACCATTAGAGATAGCATGTCACTAGGAGGTGTTGGAAAAAAGGTTGAAGAATTTTTTATAGGTTGTAATTTTCCATCCATATGGAACATAGGAATAATAGGATCCTTACCACCCTCATTATATTTTAAGATAGGATCATCATGTGCTTTGTAAACATTGCAAAAGGATATCCACATTGCATGATGATTCAAGAGAGATCATTATTTCATATTGGATATCATGAAGGTTAATGCAATCATTATTTGATAGAACCTAGGTACTTGGATTGTTATTACATGAAAGAGGGCTAGAAGATGTACTTTATTTTTTTCATCTATAATTGGAACATGATTTTTACCAAAAGTTTTAACAGAGGGAGATAGATAAATGTTATGCATTTTGCTTAAAATATTATCATAAGAAGGAAAGACACAAGCTTCATTTCAATTTTTGAACTCAAAAGAAAAAGGGGTAGAAGATGTAATGTCACTTTTTACTTTAGGTAAACCATTATTATATGACAAAGGAAAATTTGCATAAATATCATTTTCATCATTACTATTTTTCTTAGGAAATTCTTTCATTAAGAAACCTTTAGAAAATATATTTTGTTGTTTCTTCTGAATTGGAATAAAATTAGAAGAACATGTGTATCCACTACTTTTTATAGTATTATCATTTTCATCTCTCCAATCTAAAATAAAAATAAGAGAAGTAGTATATGCAGTTATATCATTGAGATCTAGAGAGAGAGAGAGAGAGAGAGAGAATTACTTTCACTATTTTCATTTGAGTGATCCAAATAAGGGATAAGGTTTTCAAGATTAGAATAACTTTGACAAGAAGGCACACATTCATTTTCTTCAGCATTTTCATTGTTGTAAATAAGGAAAATAGGAGAACTAGGTTCCACATACCCAAGAGGGATAAGATCACAATCAAAATAATACTATGATCATTACCATGTTCAAATAGACTTGCATTTTCATCATTAGTCCTTTCATTGTCATAGTTATAATTAAAAAAGAGGTGTTATCTTATTTTTCATATGCCATAAGATCTTCATATGCAATACATTGATCATTAGGAGCATTAAACCAATGATAAAAAAAATGGGGTTTGCTGGAGCTTGTAGCATAAGTAAACATGTTGAGGAAGGTTACAAATTTGGATGCAACCAGAAAGAGCATAAGAATAATGCCTAGGAAAAAAGTAGAAGCAAGTTTTACTTAATCTATTTCCATACAATAAACTAGATCTGGAAAATGCAATTTAGGGTTTGTTTCAATTAAGAATGGAAGAGGGTTTCACCATCTGTTTAACCCTAAAATATATATTAGGGTAATCTAGATTTAAAGGTGTAGAGATAGCCTAGGGCACCAAGATGGTAGACTATCTCTAAAATAGACCAATTATTTGTAAACTCAAATAAACATATACTAAATTTATTATGTTGAGATGTTAAGAATAGAAAGTACAACTATGATAGATATTATAATGAAAATAAGATACTTAGATGGTATTGATGCTAATATAGATATGGATCTAGTCTAGGCATAAAGTTAAATAGATATAGAATCTAGAACAATCACTTGATTCTAGAAAGTGTACCTATGTAGCCTTAAAAACTTGCATCTACCTATGATTTTTGTTTCAATGCTACTATCTAGATTAGATGCAAGTGTCTAGTAAAAAATACCTATTGAAATTGGATGCAATCACCTCGATGATTTTGGGTTCTATGTCAACTTTACTCTAGTACATTCCAATATAGGCCATGGATTATTGTTGCTTGTCAAATAGAAAAATCCTAGTTATTAATCTTCATATTGGTTCTAGAAAAAGTGGGTTAGTGGGAACATGGTGTCAAGATTCACCAAATACTCCTCTATCAATGAGCACTATCTACATATTAAATACTCAAAAGAGGACCCCAAACTTATGTAATTATCCCTTATGTATTGGTTTATGTGTGAATCGTACAATGTGTGATAAGCAAGTATAACTATTACCTAGCTTATAACCTAGAAAATATAGCTTTTGGGATGCTCCTTCAATACCTCAAACATGTAGATGTGTTGTCACTATGACTGATATATAAATAGGAGAAAATAGGGAAATTTTTCTCATTTTAGTAATTTATAAAATGATTTTGGTGAATTACCTTGTGAGTTGCTAGGTTTTTCGAGGTGTGGAATGAATTATGGTTAATGTTATATTTATATCAATATTTTAGGATAATATTTCACATTAAATCACTTACACCAACCATAAGAATACATTTCATTTGTGAATTGGATGAATTTAGGGAACTACGCATTTGTGTTAGATAGGGACACTTGCATTGACATAGGCATCTAAATGGGAAATAAGAGTCTGGCAGCTATAAAATAGGTGTAGATCTAAAACTTATAGAGATGGAAGATAAGCAAGTTTATAAGGTTTTTATCAAGATAAAAGGCCTTAGTCATCATAATAACATTAGTTAGACTAAGAGATAAGCAAGTTGGCATAGAGAGATAGTTTATGTGAGCATTTAAGTAACATGAAAGGTATATAATTTAAAGGTACATCCATGATATGTATTTTCCAAGTGTATAAGACTGATGTGATATATAATTTATAAATAGTGTCTATAGTTATTGCCATGTTAGTGTGGTGAGATGTAGTGAGAAACAAATTCACCAAGAGCCACTAAAAATATATCCATCCAAATATGATTGTAAAAAATATTCAAAAATTGCAGTTACTCAAATAAGAAACCTAATGCTTAAAAATATACCATAAACTATCATAATATCAAAAAAATTTAAATTTATTATTGACTAAATACTCATGGTTTTAGTTGATGCAAGATTATGCATGGACCCAAATTCTCTTGCATCATACAACTCGAGTAAGAAAATGTGTGAGAATGGTGCCCACACACTTAAGATTAGTATAAAACCCTCTCTTTTCACCCTATCTAAAGGTCATGGTATACCTTTTCACCATGCAGTATGACTCTTGCTTTCCAGTTCACTTGGCTGATGAACGGAGCCAAAAACTATCCTCATCCACCTATACTTGTATTTATCATTTTTGCACCAACTTCCACTCCAAATGGATAGGCCTCATTTATATATAATGTGCAATCTGCTCTTCTATTACACTATTGTGATACTACCAATTGAATAAATCTCATGTTTATGATTCACACTCTCATTTACCTTCCTTTATGTGGTATTATTCGGTGTCTTCTCACACTCTATCCCCTAAAAGTTTCCTTTTCTACTATGCACAATAAAATTAATTTGGTGCACATCCTCCATGTTCTTCATCTTCAATGGATTTAGGATATGGACTTGTCCATCCTTACTTACATTGTATTTTCAGCCCATTATATAATATCTTGTGGTCATATTTCCATGGATTTTCCTAAAAAAACATGACATGCATCCATATCTAGAACATCTCATGGAACCTCATTTGTGTAGATACCAATTGTCATCTCTAATTCACATTGTTCCTTAACAAAATTGTCTTGACCTTGTATCAACCACACCACTTTATATTATCTTGGATGCATCTTTCACACCAATCCCAGCTTCACCATTTATAAAGGATGCTAAATTATATATGCTTCCACTATCTACCAAAAATGAAAAACATTTACCTCTTATTCCATGTTTTTTATAGAAAATTATTGATCTATTACCTCACATCTTCACTTTTTCCTATGACCTTAAATACTCCTCTTGTTGATATTAAAATTTATCCTTCATGTTCAAGTTATTATACATAATGCTCCATAGTTAATGCTTCCAATTATAAGACTTTCACACCATCACTTCCTCTTTTGCCATCATCATGTGCATGAGGGTGCTCAAATGTGTGGTTTACTACTTCCCCACATCTGAATCATGCTCCTCTTAATATTAAACATTGACCTCTTCCTTGTCCAGCTCTCATAGAATATCATCCTTTGCTTTCTTGTGAAGCCTTCCCATTTCTTGCATCTTCATCACTCACTACCAATTTTTATTTGTTACTTTTGACATTTGATTTTCCACTCATAGTAATTTTTATACATGTAAACCTCTCTTATACTCTTAGAATATACTTATATGCTTCCTCCACTATTTTCAATCTAGACATGTTGATCTCATCTTGAATGACCCATCACATTCCATTAATGTATTTAGCTACCTTCTATTAGTCCATATTTTTATGACTAGATTAGATAGAAATATTCTAAAATTTATTTGTATACTCTTTCACAATTAGCTCATTTTGTTGCATATTCTATAACTTCTTCAATAAATACAATTGATAGTTTGTAGGTATAAATATGGATTTTAATTTTGCAACCATCCTTTGCTAATGGGTGATTTTGTCTTTACTATTGTGTTTATCCTTAATTTGTACCTAATTCAACCATAGATCAACATGGCCATTCAATTTTTTATGTGCAACCTTTTTATTGTACTAATTTACTACATAAAATTCAAATTATTCTTCCATATATTTACACCAATCTAATATCTCCTCTAGATTCAATCTTCCTATAAAACATGAAACCCTCATTCATGTTCTTCTGTCAATCATAAATATGGGTTTGATTAAGCCTCTTTTCTGCCTCATCCAATTACTCATGTGTTGGATCTTCTTCTTCATCCTCATTTTGTGATTCAAATTTTACATCACTAAAATCATCCCTAGGGATGAATCCTCTTCTTCTATTGTAGTTAACCTTCTTTTCATAATCCAAATCATTTATGTGATCTCATATATTTTTCTATTCACATTCACAACTACGATGCCCATTTGTCATACTCTTCTTGGTGGCATCTTGTCTTTGCAAGAGCTTTAAATATACTATTATGGCAATAAAAATACTCACATACCTTGTTTCTGCACTCCTATATCATCCACCCACCTTCATATAGAATGGATAATACCAACCTCAATCTCTCAATCCTAGAGTTGTTTTCCTTGCTCCAATACCAAATGATATAGTCATGATTAGAGGTCTTAGTTAAGAGATGTAATCTACCATGTAACCAAAAAATGTATAGCATAAATTCACTCCATAATAACAAAAATTTATTATTTAAAACAAAGATTAAAAAACATTAGACCAATCATCTAAAATATAGCCTTACAATGATCAAACATGTAACTATAACACATCCTACAAGCTTAAAAGTATCAACTCAATGCTATAATGTGGTTCCAAATAACTAAAATCTAATAATCATTGTATATACATAATATTTTCAAAATTTTATCATTTATGAAACTTTTTATCTTGCAATAACCCATCAAGTCTCAATTTCTCTGAGTGCAAGCCTTAAGGGGTGCATCAAGAAAGGGGTGGGTAGACCATTGGTTCTTCATAAGATTGTTATCCCTTTTTTCACTTTCCATATACACACTTGTCTCCTAAAACCATTTACCCTTATATTATTCTTATATGTTGTACTCATTCCAAACATTTGTCACATTATTGTCCTCATTTTTCTTGCCTTGACCCCCTTTTGCCAATTGACTATACTAGGTCAATTGGTTCGACCATGTATAGTTTTCAACCTCTGATTAATGTATAGGGTCAATTGGGTTAAATTTATACTATTTTTGGATATTTTCAATTGAGATTTATGTTATCCCTTAGGCCAACCTTGCTCATGACCTAGTGATTTATCTCCCAAAAACGTACAACTAACATATTTGAAAGGATTTAGGGCAAGATCCATCTATATATACAAGTTCATTTCCAACAAGTTAATAATAGAGAAGTGAAGAATAATAAGTGTGAACGAATATCTTCTTATTTACCATTCTACTCGAGGAATAAATCTTAAGGTTCCATACTTTCTTTGGAGATATGGATCTTGTCTTATGGAAAAGTCTTTTAGATGCATAAATAGGTTATGTATCCTAAATATAATTTATTTTTGTTATCCTTACATACCACAACAATCTCTTATGAATCACCTTGGCCAAGGGAGAGATTAAGGCTCAATGGGTTCATCTTCAAAGGTAAGTATTCCTAACTTTATTTCTCCTTTATAAGAGTAGATAGATAATGTAGTTATGTTTCTCTCTCATGCATTATGATTTTGTATACATTGACATGAGTATATATCTTCTATACATGTTTTGTTTAGTTTGCTTTGTTTCTAACCCCAAATTTGCGCTACAAGCTTTGGTGTGAACTAGATTAGATTTACTTTCTTAGTTATTATAATAGAGTGAATATCAAACCTAGGACTCTTTTAGGGTTATTACATGATTGTGTTAGACTGTAAGCTATGGAACCCTTCCTAACATGGTGTATTGTGACAAGTTATCCCCTGCTTAGGTCTAGAAAATCTCCATATTAGTCATGCTCTCGCTTAACAAATATATTCCTAATCAGAAGTGTAGGTATGCTCTATCTTCTTTGAGCCAGAATTGATTTATAGACATGATGCATTTTTTATTGCATACATTCCCGTGAACCTGATGTGAACTAAACTTTGCAAAAGTTGTTCACTTTCTTTCCTTCTTTTTATCATATAGTTTTCATACTAGATTGTCTATGTCGACCTAGTTTCTAATCTTTGTGAGTAGGTTTTTAGGTACAAGCTACTGGATTGATTTAGATGACCCAATATAGGATTTCATATTTTCAAACTTCTAGTCCAAACTATTAGGTTGACCTAGTTAACCCTATACATTTTCAAGCATCTTATCTAGATTACTAGGTCAACCCAGATGAACTTATACATTATATGCACTCAGCAATAGGTTCTTACACAACTTGATCAACCCGGTTGACCTAGTTAGTAGGTTTTAAAATCATATATCAAGGTTCTTAAACATCAATCTTCATTATATGTATCTATGATCCACCAAGGTTCCTTTCTATCTCTCTATCTTTTTCTTTACAGTATTTCATTTCTTAGTTTATAGTCTTCAAAACTACCCCTATATAGTCAATTAGATCACTCTATCGACCCAATTTTATGTTCTATGTGCTATTCAGATAACTAGGTCGACTCTATCAACCTTGTTCATTTTTATACCTTGTTTTGGTAATATAATATAGACCCTATTGACCCTGTTCTATATTTTATGCATACACTATTGACTATATTAACACTATACCTTGTTTCAAAGTTGTAATTAACCTTATATGATAGTAATTGTCTCACTCTTTCTTTTCTTGTTGCTTTCATGCTTAGAATAGATCACATAGTCTAATTAGGGGTTTTTCAATTAACCATTTAGTTTCACTATTTTCTATTTTATGCACAGATGACCAAATCATGAAATCTAAACAAATGCTTTAACATTCAACTACCCAAGGCCAACCTACTTAGATTTCATCACTAGGGGGGAAAGCTAACTTGATGTTATAGTCAAGTATAAATCATGGTTAATGTTATATTTTGGATAAGAACCCGTTACCCTTATTATTGTAGTGTGTGAAGTGAGGGGGTAGGATTTAATACCAACCTATATCATTACCACTATAGATCCCTTTCAACTCAAACTACATGAAACCATCCTTAGATTTATTTATATTTCCTAACTTACATCCAACTTCCCATAAAATTTAAAATCATGTTCTAATTATCTAATAAACATTTAGGTTGACCAATTAGTTAGCTCTTTACTTTCCAAGTTGATTACTTACTCTTTGCTCAATTGTATTTTGTATTACAAAAACATGCACTAGCTAACATTGGTGCAAGGTTTTATGTTGTGTGCTTCAATTGGATTGGCTAGCATTGATCCAATTGAATGTTTGTTTCCCTTCAGTTCTTACTCTTCTAGATTACTTGCAAAAATTATATTGTTTTAATTCACAATCTATTATAGGCTTCTTAATCTTCCATGTTTGTTGTATTAGGTCAACCCAATCAACCATGTACCTTTTTATAGCCTCTATTCACTATAATGGATTAACCTAGTCAACCCTATACTATTTTCAAACCCTATTTACTCTTTTTAGCCTCTTTTTACTATGTTGGATGGAGCCAATCAACCCTATACTATTTACAGACCTTGTTTTCCATACTAGGTCAACCTATTCGACCTTGTACTATTTTTGTCACTTCCTGGTTCTTTGATTTCTCATATTTATTCATTTCCTTTCATCATGGAATTTCTTATTAATGACAACACTGAGTTGTAGTCAATAGACATGAGTAATTTTCCCAATCCTCATAGAGTCTCCCATACACAGAGTAGGATTCATCTCTTAGATTCTAGTAATGTTCATATTTTCACTCACATTATGAAATATGGGACCCCTCTTAGTACCTCTTTAAAAAATAATTATCTTCTTTCCTTAGAATACCAACATTAATTAGAGTATACTCCCAAAATTATATTCTTTATCTATAAATTTGATCAACTTTAAGGAAATGATCCTTCTACCATTTACAATCTTATGATTAGTGGTCAATCCAAAGAGCTTCCTTCACGTACTACTACATTATAAATTAGATTTGGGGGTACCACTTACTTTAATTCTTAACCTCTTCCTTTGATTATTACCCCTTCTTATACCATGACCACTTCTTATCTAACTTTTTGTATCTCCATGCCTAGTATCCCAACTAACATGGTAGGTTTTACATCTAGTGGGCCTCTCATAAGATACACTATCCTTAATCCTTCCATTAATACTTTGCTTACTACCCAAGGTAATCATGACTATAATGATTCTTCCTCTCATCTATCCACTATTCCATCTTTTGCCACACAAAAATGTTTTGCCACTAGTTCCTCACATTCTCATAATTCCTCTCAAGTTCCTATCAACACTAATATTTGTATCCAAGCCATTAATACCAAAACTAATGTTTATAATAATGCTAATCAAACACATAAACTCTTATTGAAAACTCTCAATCAAATGAATACTTTTCAAGCCCATAACACAAATAAAATGATGAGAATGCAAAACCATCTTCTTCATCTTCAATCTCATCCTCAACCAATGGCTTGGGGCATGCATCACCAAAATGTTCCCCCTCCTCTTCTTTGATATTCTTAATTCAATCTCATTCCTAAACCTCTTTTAGTCAACAAAACCATTAATATTCTCCAAAATGAACCTCTCACTACTCAAATTTCTCATTGATATAGGAGTTATCATAGCTATAATTCCTTAAAATGGATCAACTAATCCTACCCTTCATCTTAAGACATTTAGAAATATTTATAAATATTGGGTCAAATTGAACACCTTTTCCACTACCAAGATCTTAGCCAAAACCCTCACGGATGATGCTTGGATTGGTACAATCAATGTAGAATTCACTCCATTTCTAGTTTGGAGGATTTAGTGAATGCTTTATTACAATAATTCCAAACTAGTGATCTTCTCGAAAATGCTTTAGCTTACTTCATAAATTTAAAACAATTTGAAAATGAAACTGATCAAGCCTTTGTTAAAAGGTGGAAAACTCTTTCAAACAAATGCTAACATAACATGGATGATGATAATCTTTTTCATCTATTTACCAATGCTATCTTTCCTAAATTACAATATTGATTTTTCACTCTTTCTCCACATACTTTAGAGGAGACTATTGACCAAGCTAAATTACAAGATTTCTTAATCCATAAATTTGATGCACCCCAACCTTTTATGGGTCCTCTTTTCTTACTTAAGAACAAAAACCACAATATTACTATTGATAGTGCTAAAGATTCTTATGGCACCATTCATAATGTTCAAGCTATCATTTCTACCCATTATTTAGAACTAGCTACCCCTTCTCAACAATATACCAATCCTTACTTATCTTCACCAAATAACATTAATGTTCACAAACCTCTATCCTCATCTGAATTGCTTAAGCATATACCTAGGCCTCTTCCACAAGAACTTGACCCTACTCACCTATGAAATCCTAATATGATCCTAACAAATTTTGTTGGTTTCATGCTAGTTAGGGTTATTCTCATGAGACCTATAGATAACTTAATTTATCTATGTATTTTCTTATTGGTCCTAATTTTGATCATGATTCTATCATCCAAAATCATCAACAAGCCTATGAGATTACTTTCAAGGACTATAAATCACATGATAAAATTCAATCCTTGAATTAAGATAATGCTCATTTAGCTATCTAAAAATACCCTCTTCCTAATCATCAACCTATTCAAGACAAACGAGACAAGTCCACCCCTTCCACCAATAATATAGAAAGTCTTTTTGAACCAAATTCCAAAGATAATGCGGTTATCATGACTAATATGTGAAGGGTGGTGGCTTTTATTGATTCACAACATATCTACACTCCTTCATCTCAAACATACTGTGTTATTTAGGACCCTTCTCCAACTCATTTAAATGAGTTAGGGAAAGAATATATTATAACTTTTGACAATCCAATTTCTGATTTTCCCTTGGATAGCACTTCCCATTCTATTTCTACCACTTTCCCATCATCATCTAATACTGATAATAATCAAATTTCTACTTATACGTTTTCTACCAATTCCCAAAATCAACCTGAATCAACTACTTCATTATCACAACATGATTTACAACCTTATTCTAAACCTTCTTCTTTATATCAACATTAATTTCAATGTACTTTAGCTCCTCTTTCTGAAGACCTCCTTAATCATTATACACCTATTTCTAACAACCTTATGATGGGCTATGATGATTGGGATCCCATTGTGAAACTCACCAATCTCCCATCTCAATTTTTGTTCTTTTAGATTATGAGGACTTATCCATGTTATATAAACCATCTTATGTAACTATTATTTGAAATGAATATCCTCATCCTCTCATAGTAGGATGGGAAGAAGCCTTATCTGGATCTAAGGATAGTATATTACAACAATGTGAAGAGATGTCTATCAATGTTGACTAAATAATTGACACTTCTCTTTCTTTAAGACTTCTTATAGCCTCTATGATTCCCGATGAGATTTTTCTTCATACAGATGATCCTCCCTTATTTATTAGCATCCAAATATGTGATATAAAATTTAAACATGCATTTATTTATGAGGGTTCTATCACTTGTGTTGCTTCTCTCAATTTCATTAAGACTCTTGGATATTCATAATGTAATCTCAAGTCTACACATAACACCTATTAATGATATGATATAAGGAAAATGCCTCTTCTAGGTTGTGTGTGGCTTCCCATCACTATCCCACCTATCACTATCTATGTGAAGGTGATGATTTTTAATTTTCCCCTTTCTTATAACATTCTATTTGGTAGGCCGTGGACTCACTCTATGAGAGCTATCACTTCTTCCGCCTACCAATGTATTAAATTCCCTCATAATGGATCCATTTATAGGATTTAGGGTGATACTAACCCTTAGAATTTTTAATAATTCTAAGACCATGGTGTCTTCAAGATTCCTACTCTTGAACCTTTACCTAGCGTTCAATTTCTTGAGTCTCAACGTCTCAACTTTCTTATTAATTCAACCTGAGGTTATAATGGGAATCCCTAGATCATTGGAAACATTCCTCCTAATATCTTAGATTATAATGATGATGAGCCTAATGAGATTAATCAAAAGATTAAAAAAAATTATCTCTTACCTCACCTCATCTTGCATCTTACTGCTTCTTTGTAGCCTCATTCTCACAAACCTCCTTGTGATGGCATTCCCATAGTCTTGACTAAGACTCAACATTCTATTCACCACACTTCCTCAAATGATAAGGTCATCCTTATTTTTATCATTTATCTCTACACCATAGATTATGATGATGTTTATTCTTTAGATGATCCATTTTTATGTGGTCTTATCCAGGTGTATGATGTTGAGATTGTTCGTCATCATTTTTCTTTGCTTGAGTCTTTTCACAAATCTTCTCATCTTACTTCATTTAAAATTCCTAATTTTAGTATTTTTCCTCTTTATCATGGGGTAGATATGGAACCAATGCCCCGAATTTCTAAGGAACCCCATAAGAGTATGCTCATTGATCATGTTATGATCGAGCCTTACCGCTTTGCTAGATTCCCTGATCACTATAGTTGGTTTGGTCTTGAGATTAGTTCAACCCTCCTTAGACATTCTATAGATCCCATTCATTCCTCAATAGAGACTTCATCAGATCCCATTCTCACTCCCACTATAGTTGATCCTCTTATTTTTCTTACTATAGTTAAGCCTATTTCTGCTCCCACTCTCACTAAGACTACCCCTGCTTCTCATCTCATTGCTCCTTCCATTGAGCCTAGTTTTGTTACTCCTCCATCACCACCTTCTCTCAATGATGGTTTTATTAATTTACCTAAGATGGATCCTTTTACCATTAATTGGGCCAATGATTATTCTCAAAAAATTTCCACTCCTATTACACCTTCTTCCATGAGTGTTTCTCTTAAGACCACTCACAAGCATATATGTTGCTTCCATGGGATAGATAATCATTCTTCTACCCATTATTGTAAGTTTTCACAATATGTTGATACATTGCATCCTTCTTCCCCATCATCAAATAAATCCATACCTCCCTCAAAGATAATTTTTGATTACATGCCTAAGTATGGTGAGGTATATTATCATGGCACCTATATGGCACACATCACACTGATCAGTGTTGCATCCTCAAAAAACACCTTAAGGATCACCTTATAACTATTACCAACTATTATTTTTCTCCACCCAAAATTCATCCCCATAATAAGGATTCTCCTTATTCTCCTATGGATCCACCTCTAGTGGTTTTATCCCCTCTTATGGTCCCTTCATCACTTTTGTGCCTCCACCCATGAATCCTTCACCCGTGAACCTTCCCTCACCCATGGATTCCTCTCCATCAGTTATTCCTACATATCCTTTAGAACCTGATCCCACACATTTTCTTATGCATCATTTGCCTAATTTCCCTCCTCAACATGATCCATCAAATATTCTTACTTTTTCAGTTGAGGAGATTAGAAGAGAAGTATTTTCCCAGTTTTCATTGAAAATTGATGAGACATTAGCAGTAATTCATATCCATCTTCATAGAGATTTATTTGATGTTTTGGATAATACGTGTGGATAGATTTATCAATATTTGTG